>NXFB01000133.1:42370-71014 GCA_002525835.2 Ipomoea batatas | reverse complement strand
TATTTTTTATATTTTTTTTTTTTTTTTTATTTTTTAATTTATTTTTTTTTTTTTTTTTTTTTTTTTTTTTTGTGGGTCATGGCCTTCCTCATGGCCGAGAGGGTGGCCGTGAGGGAGGTGCCTAAAAATGCAAAAACGCAAAAACGCATTGTAAATCACCAAAAACCTCATGGTTTCCCTCATGGCCATGAGGCTGGTCGTGAGGGCGACACTCTGATTTGCAATTTCACTGTTTTTCACGCGAATTACCTATTTTCACTTGAAAATCATCCCAAAGCAACTCCAAATCACTCCCACACTTAACCACATCATAAACATACAATTCCCAACCATTCCTCACACTCTTCAAAGCAAAATAGATCAATTTTCACTCAAGTATTCCCTAGTCAAACCTCTTGAAAACCAAATAAAGACTAAAATCTAAAATCTAACTAAAGCAAATAAAGTAAATGCAATAAAATAAAACGCAAGAAAGTAAAGGATAACATGGGGTGCCTCCCATGAAGCGCTAAGTTTAACGTCGCTAGCTCGACTCAACATCTCAAGATCAACCATCACTGGATTGGAGAAAGAATATCCCATCCTTCCTAGCAAATTTCTCTTCAAGATAATGCCTCAAATGGTAGCCATCAAAAAATTCCTTTATGCACAAGTCCACCACCTTAAAACTCAAGCACTGTTCCTCCATGAACTCAAAATTTAAGCATACTCTTTCATCAAGTCCATCCTTATTTTCCCCTTCATTTTCCTTTCCTTGAGCAAGTAAGGAGAACCTTGGGTTTTCTTTATGCACTAAAATGAAGTAAAAATCCTTGGACATGAAAATTGGCCAATGGGGGCCTCCACATTCGAAAACATTGACACCTCCCGGTTCCCAAGTTAGTCTAAAGTTCTCACCCAAGGGAGTGTCATCAAATGAAAGGCATACCTCATTTGTGCCACAAATTTCATCAACTATATCATTCTTGAGCACTTCTTCACTTGGACCATCTTTAAGTTGCTCTTTATCAGCATTCCCTTGCAACTCCACACTTTTTTCCCAATTCAAAGTTTCCATTTCAATTCCCTCATTCACTTTCTCATCATCATCTTCATCCTCACTCTCCTTTTCATCACCACCTTCACTTGGCGTGAACAACTCATGTATAACATCTTCGTAAGGAATTAAACCTTGAATGGGTTCTTGAGTTGTCAAGCATTTTCCTTGAGCCTTAAGATCTTCCAATTGAGCTTGTAACATGTTCATTTGGGTGATTAAGTTATTCATCATGGACCTTGTCTCCTCATCAATACGTTGGCTTGCTTGTGGAGGTTCTTGATAGAATTGCTATTGAGGTTCCCATGGATTATTGGCATATTCTTCCTCATTTGGTCTCATGGGATATCCATCACCCTCAATGTCATCATCGGGTACAATAGTGACTCCCCAACACCTAGCCAATGCTAAGGTTTCCTCATCTAATTCATACTTCCCAACACTTGGTGAATGAGTGTGATGATCATATGGAAGTTGAGTGTTTTGGGGGTATGGTGTGTAATGAATGGGTGAGGGGTATGGATTTGGAGAGTAATCTTGTGGTAGGTAAGTATATTGGTAGTGTGGAGTGTATTGAGAGTATGAGTTTTGGGGGTGGAATGGTGGTGGATGAAAATTTTGGGATTGAGCATCATAGTAATGGTTAGGAGGTGGGGCTTGAGTTGTGCAAGGATTTCCATATCCATCATATTGGTTGCCCTCATAAGATTGACAATCATAGTATCCTCCTTGATCCATCATGGGACATCCCTTTCAATCAAATCAAAAGATATAGACTTGCAGGCACATTAGCAACAATTTTTTTTAAAAATGGCGATTAAATAAATAAAAAAAAACTTGATCTCCTAAGAATTCACTAACTTTAATGCTATAAATAAAACAATCACACAATACAACCAAATAAACCAATCCCTGGCAACGGCGCCAAAATTGTGATGAGTAAAATGGTGATAGTAAAAAGAGGGTGTAAATGTCGTTCCGCTGAGGATTGAGACTATGACACGTACTTGTATGATATGTAGAATTCTAGGCACTAAAGTATTGAAATTCACTAGAATCCAAGCAAACTAAGATTAAGGAATGGAAATAAAATAAAAGATGCAAATTAAATGAGGAATAAATTATATGATAAAAGAATGTGTCAGATTAGTGGTATTGCAATCTTGATGCTCTAACAATCTCAAAATTAGGGAAAAAACAATTAACCAATGGATTTATTTGCAATGCACTCAAGAATTCAGTTAAGCTACTTTCGTAATCAATAAACTAGAATTAGGCTAGGATTGCCCTACTTTCGTGATGCATTAATCTTAACCTTAAAACACAAAAGCATTATAAGCCCCCAAATTACCCATATTCTCATAGTAGCAAAAATTGGGTTGAAATTGGTTAGGATGAGTCTTTCACCAACTTTCGTTGTGATGAAATCCTCTCCAAAGCAAATCAATAAAAGTTGCGCATCAATTATCAATAAGATGAATTTATAATCCAATTCAAACATAAAAAACCCTAGATTAAATAATTATCCCTTTTATGCAATAATCATAAACCTAGCATCAAGAATAGCAATAGAACCCTAATACAAACCCAAAAGCTAGCTACTCATGCATCATAAAAGTAAACAAAGAAAAACTATAATAAATCATCATAAATATTGCAAGAAATCCAAAAAGAAAGTAAATAAAGGAATAAGAGAACTTTACTGATGATGAAGAACAAATCCAACTCCAATTTGCGATTCCAAGCTTGAAATTAAATAATCTAATATAAAACTAATGTAAACTATGCAGGGAAATCTAAAGAGAAGAGAGAAAAATAGACTAATTCTTTAAATTGTAGAGAATATGTAGAATATATAGGAGATAGATGGGCCTTGGTCCCATGAGGCAACTTCCAATTCTTTTCCAATTCTTATTCTTGTTTCCTTTCCTTCCTTTGGTAATTTCCTTTTCTTCCAAAACTTGTCCAAAATGTTCCAAAATTCTTCCTTTGCTACTCCTTGTGGATAATTCAACCCTTGGGACAGTATAGTATACTATACAAACAATTCTCAATTTCACTAGGATAAAGAAAATAAGCATCAAAACAACTAAAATAAAGGGTGAATTATTGTACAAAATAGTAGATATCACCTGTGATGGAGCCAAAGTTGTTTTTGTTTTTGTTGTTTTTTAATAATTATTTTATTTAAAATTAATTAAAAATATTTTAGAATTGGATAATTTGTTATAAACTGGGAAATTGTACAAATTGCATGAAGAGGGTTAATTTAGAAATTCAATTGCAATTTTTTTTTAGCTTCAATAGCATAATTGCATCATCGTGTGCAGATCAGTGACTTATTCGAGCCTTATTTCAAACATATTTGTCATCAATTTAATAACAAAATATTATTCTCTAGCAAGATTTATTCTTATATTATGGATATCAGTGTTGGGTATGCATTATATTATCTTCACTCGTTTGTAATTAATAATGTATGAGAAGCCATAAGTTAGTCTGTATAATTTTAAAAATATAACAATATAGTATATCAGAAATAATAATACTCGTAGTAGTAATTTCCTTTCAACAATTAACAAGCTATAGATTGGGGCAAATATGTAAATTACACAAAATGAATTGAAGGTTGAAGCCTAATTGAGCTGACAAAATGAATTATGGAGTTTTTAATTTTAGAATTCATTTTATAATATATATTAGTCACATATTTTCTCTCTCTAGTCCATCTAGGACTTTCTCTCCTCTACTAGGGTTTTCCTAGTTTTTTCGCTATTCAGGGCTATCTCTCCGAGTGGTTTCATCGGTTTTCCTTCCCAGATTTGGGTTTTTCTCACGAGTGTTCTACGTTAGAGTGTTTGCATGGCGATGACTACGACTGACGGCGGGGTTGGGAACCTCACGGCACGCTGGGCAGACTTAGCACTCGAGGACGAGGACGAGGGGTTTGAGCCTGTCGGCGATGGAGTCGGTACGGTTGGGGTTGGAGGCGAGGAGGCATGGGTGGTCGTGGGCCGTTTCTTGAAAAATAAACTTGTGAAAGTCGAATATATGAGGCAAGTCATGGCTTCGGTTTGGCAGCCTGTTAAAGGCGTTCAGATCATAGAAGTTCAACTGGGCCTGTTATTGTTCGTGTTTTATCATGAATCAGATATGCAGCACATGTTGGAGGGAGGGCCGTGGTCGTTTGAGAATCACACATTGGTCTGCCGACAGGTACGTGATGGCAAATTTCCAGGGGATATTCCATTAGATACGGTGGACATGTGGGTATAGGTTCATGACCTGCCATTGGGTTATACGTCTGATTCGGTGTTGGAGCAGATCGGAAATTACCTTGGAACCTTCGTGCGAGGGGACGACAAGTTCGAAGGGGCGCCCTGGAAGACTTTCTTTCGGATTCGAGTTGCCATTCTGATTATGCGCCCAATTAAGCGGGCGTATGAAGCTTGTTAAGAGAAACAGGACTATGTGCTAGGTAACCTTCAAATACGAAAGGTTGCATTTATATTGCTTTTTCTACGGGATGTTGGGTCATGTGCATAGGTTCTGTTTGAAAGCTAGGGAAGTTGTCATGATGCCGGTCGAGGAGTATCTGTTTGGCCCAGAACTGCGTGTCGGTGTTAGTCGTGGCCCGAGGGCGATTGGCGATCCATGGCTGATTCCGCTCGACGGTTCGGTTTGTCCAGCTGAGCCTAGAGCGGCGGGGGATGACATGCCATGAGAGACGAGTGTGCAAGCAGTGTATGACCAACGGTGTGAGTCTGGCGTGGTGGCAGTGAATAAATAGAGGCGTGAGGGATCGGGCGGTGGGCGACGTACGGCAGGAAGCGGGAGTAGGGCAGTAAGCTCAGCTAGTGGGGATGCTATGTTAGTTGATGTGCCAAAAAACTTGCGTGCGCGGGGTCTTGTGCCACAGACCCGCCCATCATCATGAGTAGCTTATTTTGGAACTGTCGTGGCTTGGGCAATGCACGAACAGTTCGTGAGTTGGTGGACCTTGTGTCCCGTAAGAAGTCTGAGTTTGTCTTTTTGATGGAAACCAAGGTCGCCCCGTTTCATGCAAAAACCCACCGGGTGAAGGTTGGTTTTGAGAGTCTATTCTATGTGGATAATAATGGTTTAAGTGGGGGTCTGGCCCTGCTATGGAGGAAGAACTGTACTACTAGGTCGTTGAGTTATTCTAAAAATCATGTTGATGTGGAGGTAAGTGTCCCTTCCTTTGCCCCGTGGCGTATGACGTGCTTTTATGGATTCCTCGAGCGTAACAGGAGGAGGGAATCGTGGGATTTGCTCCAGTCTCTTGCTGGTAGGTTTGCTCTACCATGGGTGGTGTTAGGGGATTTTAACGATCTCTTATACCAGTATGAGAAACGAGGCGGAAACCCGCACCCGGAAGCTCTCCTACAAGGGTTTGGGGAGACTGTGGATGCTTGTGGACTAGTTCAATTACCTATGAGAGGCTATCGGTTCACGTGGGAGAGGGGGAGAGGTACTGAAGGCTGGATTGAGGAGAGGTTGGACAAGGTCCTAGTCACTGACGGTTGGAATACCCTTCAGCCAGGTGCAACGGTGGAGACTTTTCTAATGCGCTCATCGTGTCATTCTGCATTATATCTCTCTGTGTGCGAAGCAGGGCCGAGAGTCTATGGGGGTAGACGAACTTTTAAGTTCGAGATGGCCTAGACGCTTAATGAAGGCTGTAGGGAGGTTGTGGAGTCTGCCTGGCAAGCTGGGAGGGCGGATGGATTGTTGGGCTGTCAAAAGCTTTGTGGAGACAGGTTGATGGCATGGGGAGGAGACCATTTTCATAAGTTTGGTGAACAGATCAAGCGCCTAAGAGGGAGTCAGTTGTCTCTGCAAGGGCGTAGGGACCCAGCTTCATTGGCTGAGTTCCAACGAGTGGAGAGTCAATTGGCTCGATTGGAGGCCCAGGAGGACATCTTCTGGAAACAACGCGCAAAGCAACATTGGTTGAGAGGGGCGGATGCCAACACATGCTTCTACCACAGGTATGCTTCTGCTCGTAAGAAGAAAAATATGTTATCTAAACTCAAAAATGATGTGGGTGAGTGGGTGGAGGGGGAGCCCATGAGTGCAGTGGTGCTGGCTTACCTTGATAATATCTTCTGGACAAATGGTGAGCCCTCTATGGATCCCTTTTATTCTTCTGTGGTGCCTAAAATATCGCAAGAAGACAATGAGGCTTTGCTTCGGCCTTTTGTTCAAGAGGAGGTTAAAACAACTTTGTTTTCTATGTTTCCTGACAAGGCTCCTGGCCCCGATGGTATGAACCCGGGTTTCTATCAGCATTACTGGGATGTGGTAGGGGGAGATGCGGCTGCCTTTGTCATTGACTGTCTGAATACTTGCTCTTTCCCAGATGGCCTCAATAACACCAATGTGGTTCTTATTCCCAAGAAAAGTGTCCCATAAATTGTCTCTGATCTCAGGCCCATTGTCTTGTGCAACGTAATATATAAAATCATGGGTAAAGTGTTGGCTAATAGGATGAAACATTTGTTGGGGAATATCATATCCGAATCCCAAAGTGCTTTCATTCCTAAATAGGAAACAGAATGGTTTGGTGGGGTGGGGTGCGCTTAAACTTGACATGGCCAAGGCATATGATCGAATGGAGTGGTCATTCCTGTGTAAAATGCTTCACGCCTTAGGGTTTGCTGAGAGGTGGGTTAATCTGATTATGTTGTGTGTCACTACTGGTTCCTATAATTTCTTGATAAATGGAGTTGATAGTGGACAGGTCACTCCGACCCGTGGTTTGAGACAGGGTGATCTTCTTTCCCCATATCTATTTATTATCTGTGCAGAGGGTCTCTCTATGCTCCTGCAGAAAGCTCAGATGGAATGATTAATCCATGGGTGCAGAGTAGCAAGGGGTGCCCCGCCTATCAAGCATTATCTGGAGAGGTACGAGAATTTATCAGGTCAATCTGTTAACTTCCACAAATCGAGTGTCTGTTTCAGCAGGAACACATCGGAGGATATAAGAGAAGAAGTGGCGCAAGTGTTAGGTGTTGTTCAGGCTCCCAACTTTGGGAAATACCTGCGCTTGCCAGCATTTGTAGGAAGGAACAAAAGGGTTGCTTTTTCATATATAGAAGACAAGATTCGGCAGAGGATTGGTTCTTGGAATAAGAAGCTTCTCTCACTGGCGGGTAAGGAAATTTTGTTGACAACGGTGGCCAGGCAATGCCCACCTTCTCAATGAGTGTGTTTTTACTGCCCGAGTCTACGTGCCTATCAATTCAGAGAGCTATGAATAGCTATTGGTGGGACTCTGGAATGAGAGAAGGATTCATTGGAGAGCATGGGATCGTTTATGTGTGCCAAAGAAATTTGGGGGTCTTGGATTCAAGGACTTTCGAGCTTTTAATTTGGCAATGTTGAGGAAGCAAGCATGGAGATTTCTGACAAACACACATTCCCTGGTGGCCAGAGTCTACAAGGTAAGGTATTTCCCACGAACTTCTTTTATTGATGCAACATTGGGATCTTGTCCAAGTTATTGTTGGCGGAGTATTATGGCAGCCCACAGTATGGTGTGTGGGGGAGTAAGACGAAGAGTAGGTGATGGGAAGTCCACGTTGATTTGGGGCCATCCCTGGCTTCCAGACGACCCAAGTCCCATGATTCAAACCCCCATGCCTCCTGCGCTAGACGGTTCATTAGTTTCTGGTTTAATTGATGTTGCCACCAACACATGGGATCTTTCAATCTTGTCAGATATTTTTCCCCCTCAGGATGTGACCCGTATCTCTAGAATCCCGATTTTGCCAGGTTATGAGGACTCATGGTTCTGGCAGGGTGATTCAAGGGATTGCTATTCTGTCAAGAGTGGCTATAGATTACTAGTGGGAGAATTGGAAGACACCCCTAGTCCTTTTGATAAATGGATCCCATTATGGAAGATTAGGGTGCCCCCAAAATGGAAGACTTTATTATGGAGAGCTATCAATGATATTCTCCCTGTAACCACAAACTTACTTATGAAGAGAGTTGAGGTGGATTCTTCATGTCCCAAATGTGGGTTAGAACATGAGGACACTGCCAGGCGCCATCGCCGTCGGGCAACACCGCCGCGCACGAAGGGCCATCAGCTGTCATTGTCTCCGATCGGCCGCTGCCATGCAGGAACTCTGTCGTCACCACGCTTAGGGATCCCAATCTTCGTCTCCGTAGATCGCTCCATTACCGGAGCATATCGCCAGGTTTCTGTTGCAATTTTTGATTAAAGATGGAAAGGAAAGAAAAAAAAAACATTCACATGATCCAAAAAAAGGTTCTCTGTTTTTTTTTTTGTTCTTCATTTCGAAAAAAATATGGGTTGTATACCAATATACATATATATTAGGTTTGAGGAGAAAAAAAAACATACACGAGGGTATAGGTATGATTTGTGGCTTATAAGTATACTGGGAAATCTCAAAATATAAATTGTTGGATTCTGGAAAATAGATATTCATATAAATGAGAATTGTTTTAAAAAAAAAACATGAGGACACTATGCATGTCCTTATTTTGTGTGACTATTCTCAATTAATTTGGCATGCCTCCTCCTTGAATTTGTCATCTATTTCGGGTGACACTTTTAGTATGTGGTTCACAAATGTGATGACTGTTTTGCTTGAAGACAGTGTGGCTTTCGTTGTGGCAGTTTTGTACTCAATTTGGCGTGCACAAAACTTGGCGGTTTGGGAGAGATGTTTTCCAACACCCAAGAAGGCTCTGCTACTGGCCGAGTCTGCATTGCGAAGCTGGGGAAGCGTCCACGGTCTCGTACCAGAGAATTCGTCTATGCCTCTGCCCGCGACTCAATCTGCTGTGGTCCACAGCACGTCGCACGTCTCGCCGCTGCCTCAACGTTGCTTCTTCGATGCAGCTTATCAACCCACCGCCATGAAGGCAACATTTGGAGCAGTACTATTCACGCAAGATGGAGCTTTTCACGCAGCATGCGCAGGGAAACTACCTGTTTGTTTCTCCCCGTTGATGGCAGAGTCTGCTGCATGCAACGAAGTCCTCGCTTGGCTGAAACAGAAGGGGGTGCTAGACGTCCATATGCTCACAGATTGTATGCAGCTCCGAACCGGCTTGGCGGCTGCGTGGTCATCGTTCCGGTCCTACGCTGGTTTCGCAATGGATGCTTGTAAGGTGTCTATAGCCTCGTTTAATTACTGTCATGTTAGTTGGATTCCTTGATCAGCAAACATTATTGCTCATACTCTTGCCTTTTCCGCTTTTACGCAATCTGCGACCATGTACTGGGACTTCCTCCCTCCTGACTTTATTTCTACGCTTTTGCATTAATATATCTGGTTATTTGGTTTTCAAAAAAAATATTTTAGTCACATAAAACACATTAATAGATGTCATTAAGTCAAAGAAAACCTAACATATGGACGTCTGTGAAAAATGGAGAAGAAGAATGCTGGCTGAAGTAGGCCAGGACAAAAAAAAAAAAAAAAAAAATTAATCTTTACTTTCAATTCACAAATTTTGTGTTGTTTAACTTTCAGTTCTTATTACTTTATATCTTTCACGTTGTTTTGTACTGCTCTATTCGCTTCTGGTCTCCCTAGGTTTTCAAGATTGCTATTTGTTTGTAAATTTTTTGTTTCCTTTTCCTTTTCATTTTTTTGAGTTTAGAGCTTTTACATTACTACTGCATAATACTGCCTGTATGCTTTTTGTTTACAAATTTTTTGTTTCCTTTTTCTTTCTTGTTTCTTTTTGCTCAACACCCTGCAAATCATAACTTACTATTTTGAGAGTTCTGCATCATATATAAGACAAACCAATGGGGTTCCAACTAGTCTTAGCTCTGGCTGTACAAGCGGATTATATATATTATATAAACCTCGAATTTGAGAATGTGGATCTCTCTAGCTTAGATTACTATTTGCTTATTTTTCTCTTCCTTTAATGGAACACGGTCTTCAGGAGTCAACATCCTCAGACCCACCGCCTATAATTTGCTTCGGGTAGTTACTACTAGCAGCAGAGAAACCCCATCGGTGGTCTACTGGGGCCGCCGAGCCCTTAAAGTTTCAAGGAAGCTTTCGAATTTATTAATTAACCTCGTTTATGGTCCAAGTAATAAGAGGTTGACGACGTTTAAGTTAGGCCATCTCGTCAAGGAATTGCAGAAGCGGCCGCAAAGCTCTTCTCTATGCGACATCGATGCTATGCCACAACGCTATTTTATGAGCAAATGGTCGGAGACGCTTGAGGTGATGGAGCATTTGTGGAGAACAAACCCGATAGCCGGTGAGCTTTTGTTAATGCCATCAGACAAGCTGGAGTAGGAGAATAGGCTCAAGACGGTGTTTCACCAGAAAGTCAGATGGGGAGTTAGTTAAAAACTCTAGAAAGAAAGATATGGGGAGGCAAATGCCATCTTGCTTCAGCTTCGAAAGTCGAAAGTGTAGGTGTTGCGACTTATCTGTTGAAGACGAGAGAGGCTTTATTAGGCGAGCTGATAAGCAAAAAAAAAAAAACAGAGAGTTCAAGAAGGCATGGAAAAAGGTGTGTGGAGTTTCATTTTAAGCGTACACATACTTTGAAGAGAGTCTGAGTGTGTTGAAGCTCGAGGGAGATTTGAATTGTTGGGACCGCTTACATCATTAGCTCCCTATTCATTAGATGATGTAAGCGGTACCAATTGAAATCTCCCTCGAGCTTCAACACACTCACACTCTCCTCAGAGTATGTGGAGGCATAAAATGAAACTCCACACACCTTATTCCATGCCTGGCGGAACCCCTTGGTCCTTTTGCTTATCAACTCCAGCTCGGCCAACAAAGCCTCTCTCGTCTACAACAAATCAGTCGCAACACTTAAAGCTTTTGGTTTTCGAAGCTGAAGCGAGACGACATTTACCTCCCCATATACTTCTGTCAACTTCTTTATTTTGAGAATTTTTAACTAACTCCCAATCTGTTTTTCTCGTGAAACATCGTCTTGAGCCCATTCTCGAACTCCAGCTTTTCTGAAAGCAAGCCCACATCTTGTATCAGACACGCTGTGAACAAAAGCTCCCCAACCAGTCGATTTCGTTCGCCACAAATGCTCCGTCACCTCAAGCGTCTCCGACCACTGCTCATTATAGAGTGTTGCGGCACTGCCATCACTGTCGCGTATAGAAAAACTCTACGGCTGTTTCGACAATATAATTTCTTGAAGAGTTGGCCTAATTCAACGTTGTCATCCTCTAATTACTCGGACCACAACCGAGCTTAATTATAAAATTCAGCGGCTTCCTTCAAACTTAATGGTCACGGCCCCATCCAATAGACATCCCGGTGGATCCCCTATATTGCTGGTAGTAACTACCAGAGCGAAACTGGACATCTTAGGCGTTGGGTCTAAGGATATCAACTCGTAAAGACGTCTCCTATTCAAGAAAGAGAAAGTATAGGAAGTAGTACTCTAAGAGAGATTCTAGAGAGATCCACAATCTGAAATTCGAGAATTTATTTAATATATATAATCCGCTTGTACAACCAGAGCTAACACCAGTTACAAACCCATTGGTTTGTTTGGTGTATGATGCAGAACTCCGAAAACCGTAGACTCTGTAGGGTGCTGAGCAAAAAATATGAAAGAAAAAGGAAACTAAAAATTTGTAAACAAAAAGCATGCATGCAGTATGATGCAGTGCACAAGCTCTAAACTCCAAAAATAAAAGGAAAAGGAAACAAAAAATTAGCAAACAAAAAGCAACTTTGAAAACCTATGAAGAAAGGAATGGAGTAGAGCAGCACAAAACCAAGTGAAAGATATAAAATAATAATAACTAAAATTTAAACAACACAAACTTGGTGAAGTTGAAAGTAAAGATTGACTTGTCTATTTCTTCTTCTTTTAGTCCTTCAACTAGCATTCTTCTTCTTCATTCTGAGGTAGACATGTTAGGTTTTCTTTGACTTAATGACATCTATTAATGTGTTATATGCTTTTAAGTGACTAATATATATTATAAAATGAATTTTAAAATAAAAAACTATATAATTCATATATTTTGTTAGCTCGATTAGGCTTAACCTTCAATTCATTTTTTTGTAATTTACATATTTGCCCATTCTATAGCGCTTGTTAATCGTTTAAAGGAAATTGTTACTACTCGTATTATTATTTTTTATATACTATATTGTAATATTTTTAAAATTATACGGACTAACTTATGGCTTCTCATACACTATTAATTACAACGCGTGAAGATAATATAATACATACCCAACACTAATGCCCATATATAAGCATAAATTTTGGTATACAATAATATTTCGTTATTAAATTGATGAAAAATATGTTTGAAATAAGCATCAAATTTGCCACCGAAATGCACACAATAATGCAATTATGCTATTGAAGCTTAAAGAAATTACAATTGAATTTCTAAATTAAACCCTTTTGATGCAATTTTTCCAATTTTCCAGTTTCTAACAAATTACTCAATTTAAAAATATTTGTTTAAATAAAATAATTATTTAAAAACAAAAAAAAAAAAAACAAAAAACAAAAACAGTTCGGCCTCCATGGTCGAAGACGAAGAATTAGATTCCATAACACTATATGGGTATGCAAGATTTTTTACTTTTTTTGTTGGTGATTAAATAACATAGAAAGAAAATTCTTAATCTAGATCAGAACAAGTTAGGAAATTATTTTCACATTACTGGCAACCGGTTTATGAGCCCCGTCGTCGGGCTCAAGTACGTTAGGATGAATTCCTAAATTAACCCTTTTGATGCAATTTGTTCAATTCCCCAGTTTCTAACAAATTACCCAATTCAAGAATATTTTTTAAATGATTTTTAATAAAAATAACTATTAAAAAAAAGAAACAAAATGCAAAAACAACTTCACCTCCATGGTTAGAGACCAAGAATTAGATTTCATATGCACTCTCTGGCTGTGGGTACGCAAGATATTTTAATTTCTTTGTTGGTGATTGAATAACATGGAAAGAAAATTCTTAATTTAGATTTGAACAAGTTAGGAAATTACCTTCACATTACAGGCAAGGGGCCTAAGAGCTTCGTCGACAAGCTCAAGTACGTTGGAATGAGGGGGTTGACCTCTTTTTTCCTTTTGCAAAAAAGATCGTTAAAGTCACCCATTAGAAGCCATGGAAGCTCATTTCTCTTTGCCAAATTTATTAGAAGCTGCCACGATTCCTTTCTACGACTTCGTTCCGACTGTCTATAAAAATAAATAAATCTTCAGACAATAAAACTATTGTCAAACTAGACATTGGTATCAATATGATTTTGAGAGAATCCCACTATTGAGAGCTTAATATCCTCCCAAAACCTAGTCATACTTCCCCCTCAGCCCACTCGATCTAAAACAAATAAACCAAAGAACCCTATTTTTATTTTTAGGGCCGGCGGATTATTTTTACTAGAGATATTCTCCATTAGAAAAATAATATAAGACTTTCTTAAAGGTAAATTATATGATGGACTTGGGTCCACACAATGTGAACCCGGACTCAAAACGATATCATATCGTTTTGGAGTTCTAAATCCCTCTTCTTTTCCCGCCTCTCATCCTTGTATTTGTACTATGAGCTCTCTTGTACATTGAGTGAGAATTCAATACAGAAAAGATGTTCCTCGTTTCTGCTTCTTCCTAAACACATGATCTCTGGACCTTTCTTGACGCTCCCAACCTAGCCTACACAACATGCGTTTGGAATTCGAACCCCTCCCAGCCTAGCCTACAGAACATATTTTTATAATTCGAATCTTTGACTTTGATTTTAGACAAATTGTTAGTATTAAACACTTATAACGTGCTAACCTAAAGTTATAAATAGTAGCGAATGTATAACTTTATTTCCTTATACTAACTTGGGTGATAGACTAAGCTAGCAGTCAGGGCCACGTTTCAATGGGAAGATATTAAACGTGGCCCTCCAAACTGCAGTCCAACACTCAAAAATAATTGACTAAAATTAACAATAATATAGGTGTTGTTGGTTTTGTGACTAATGGGCTAGTCAACGGCTTGGCCAACACTTCCGTAATTTCAACGAATAATATATGAAATACTCAAATAATACCAAATGCAGAACATTACTAGCTTTAGGAACTGTACACTAGGAAAATACTTCTGGATAAGAGAGGTGAGTCACCAACGGACTACTTAAATACCAGGTCTTAACCAGTGCTTTTCCTAGACATGTACCATCACTCTACCATGATTAATTTCTACAAACGGTATAAGAAATGAATATTGAGTAAGAGAGAGATTGGTGACAACAAGAAAACACAACCTCTATATGTAAAATCTGATGGGGTAGAACCACAAACAAGAATGAAAGTACTCTTCTATAAAGAAAATATTACAACATCTTCTATATAACAAGGAGGAGATAATAGAGGATTTCTCTCTTGATATAAAGAAGGAGAACTAGTATGAGAAAGGAGATTTTGTGAGTGATCTTGGGATGATGAGAATGAGAAATGAGTAAGGTATTTATAGGTGGATTTTAGGGTTAATCTTGTAATTAACCTCAAGTTCAAGGTGTAAAATCCACCCATTATTATTACATCATCCCTTACCTAATACACCATTATTATGTCATTCATTACCTCACACCCCATTATGGTAAATATTTTGTCATCCTTTGCATCACACTCCATAATAAGATAGTTTATCCGGTATTAACTCCGATTAATCTGTAATTCTGACTGGGCTCCGTATATGAACTGGGTCGCCATATATTTTGGGTCTTTTATTTTTAAGGGTCGTAGTACCATATCCAACAGGTGGTCATATAGAAATAATTTATCTTTTTGTCCGTAAAATAACCCCCCTTTCATTAATTATTGTTAAACCAATGTGTATCATATTTTTATTTTTATTCTTTATAATCTTTTTTTGTTTGTTAATAGTGTAATAAATAATCATTTCTACCTACTGTCATTTTAATTTGTTAGATTGTTAGATTATACTTCATCTGTCAGATTAAAAATTCTATTTTTAATTTGGTTAAAATAAGATATAGAGAGTTGAAGAAATGAAAGTAAAGATATTATGAGTATCAACTATTTAGTGTATATACACTGAACCTAGTGACAAGAGTGGATGTACGCCACCTTTTAACGTAATGCATGAGCGAGTAAGGAAAGATAACAACATGAACGGTGTACTAAGATGGACAACAATTAAGGATTAACATTACAAATTGATTAAAAATATCAATTTGATCAAAGTTCATAAAATCTTAAAGAAATGTTTAGAGAAAACTTGATTAAGAATACAGTTTCAGACTGTGCTGTGCTAAGTTGCTTTTGGCTCACCATTTTATTTTATTTTATTTTTTTTATTTTTTTTTTTACCTTTTCAATTCATTTTTGGAGCTGGTTATGCTGGCAGTTGGCCGCTGCATATATCATACTCAAAATACTAATCAGTTTTTCAAATTTTTTTTGTCTGTTATGTAACCGACCGACCGTTTGCTCACTCCTAATGATGGGTGTCGAAACCAACAAATAATAAATACTTATTCTTCTGAATTGCACCAGTGATGAGTAAAGTCGTACCGACAGAGATCGGTTAGACTTATTTTTAGCAATAGATTTAATAAATAATTAGATGGAAATAGAAACTTAAATAGTAACAATAAAATGGAAAATAATATCAAATATCAAATATCAAATAAATGTCAATAGCAACTAGTATCCAACATAAGGCATAATATCAGTTCAATTCTAACAAGACAGATATTGATTTGCAAGCCAAACTAACTTAACTCTTTACTAGATTGGTTATGGTTATTAACAAGTTATAACAACCTGTCTTTCCTTACTTTGTCGTTAATCAAAACAAGCTCTTTAATTACTTCCCTAGCTAATAAGCAATCCTAAACAAGCTTTTAGGATTTAATTTACTAACAACATTAAGGGTGTGTTTGGAAAGCAGGAAAATGATTTCTGGAAAATGATTTCCGGAAAATGAGTCATTTTCTAGAAAATATTTTCCTTTCTTGTGTTTGGCTACAGAACAGAAAATTGTATTTGTGTGTTTGGTACATTTTCCAGAAAATGCCAAGAAAATGAAAAAAAAAAAACGTTAAATCATTGGCCGAGTCTGGTTTCGGAAACCAGTCGCCGGCCAGACTGGTTTTAAAACCAGTCTGCCGGCGACTGGTTACTAGTCCTCGGCAGACTGGTTTCCTAGCCAGTCGCCGGCATATTGGTTTGGAAACCAGTCGGGCGGCGACTGGTTTGGAAACCAATCTGTCGGCGACTGGTTTCCAAACCAGTCTGCCGGAAACCAGTCGCCGGCAGACTGGTCTGGAAACCAGTCCTCGTCCGACAACTAGTTTCCGAAACCAGTCTCCGTCCAGATTTTGTTTGCTCGGAAGATGAAGATTCCAAACTTGGGAGGCGGAAGAACAAGAAGAAGTAGGTTTAGCAAGTTCTGGAAAATGACTTCCCCCAAAAAAAGGGGGAAGTCATTTTCCATAAAATGAGGCTTCTTTTCCATTGACCACAAGCTAATTTCCATTGACTTCATTTTCCTTCTCCTTCCCAAACACCAAAAACCCGGAAAATGATTTCCATAAATCATTTTCCGGGTTTCATCATTTTCTGGGTTTCCAAACACACCCTAAAAGAATTAGAAAGACTACCAATCCTAGTCAACAAACTCACTATAATTGACCATGAACAAAAATTGGTTTCTATAATAGCAAGCCAACATTCGATAGTGTTTGACATTGACATTTTTTTTTATAGTCATTGCATAAGAAAGCATAAATGGAAATTGTCTAATGTTAAATTTGAACGACAGACTTACGTCTGATGGAGTGATAGTAATTCTAGCTATTAGTACATTGGTGTCATCATTTGTCCTTGATAATATGTGTGCTTCTATAACATGGTCAGCTAATTTCGTTACAACCAATTGAGTACCATTGCAAATTAGTGTGTTCAATATTTCTCATTAACATCATAGGTGACCCAACATTTAAGGTTAATGAATGATTTCAAAGTATATATATAATATTTAACAAATGATGTAAATATGTCATTCGATGTAATTTCAACCTTTACTAAAAATTCTTCAGTTGATTAATAATTGTATGTACACAAAATTAGCATTATTATAGACATTACAAATTTAAAATTTTATGTTCACAATTTTAGAACTCTATTTTCACAATTTTAGAGCTCGATATACAAAATTACATTAATCAATATTCACAATTTTTAACTCTTTATTCACAATTTTGGTATATAGATTCAAAAATTGTGTTATATTATTGAATATAGAGTTATGAAATTGTAAATATGGAGTTCTGAAATTGTAAACATAGAGTTATGAAATTGTGAACAATTCTTCAGTTGATTAATAATTGTACACAAAATTAACATTATTATAATTAAGTCAAGATGGCCGAGTTGGTCTAAGGCGCCAGTTTCAGGTACTGGTCCGAAAGGGCATGGGTTCAAATCCCATTCTTGACAATATATTTGTTTAAAAAAATAAAAAAGTAACATTTAATTTGAAATAGTTAAATAAGACCATTACAATTTATTTTTATTTTATGATATTAATATTATTAATAAGACCATTACAATTTATTTTATGATATTAATATTATTAATAAGACCATTACAATTTATTTTATGATATTAATATTATTAATAAGACCATTACAATTTATTTTGGATTACAAAAACTATTCCAACACGGTGACATGTTCACTATTTAAAATTAACACTCAAATAATTCTTCTTTTTTTAAAAAAAAAAAAAAAGAAACCAATATAATACCACAATTAGTTCATCGTAGTTATTTTAGAACTTCATTTTTAGTTTTTATTTTCTCATTGCAAATAAACTTTAATCATTACAAACTTTATATAACTTAATGAAAATTAGCGTGAAAAATTAAACATATTTTACTTTTTTTTATAATACTTTTTGTATGACAACATGTATAATATATAATTTTCTAATCTTATAACAATTTAGCACAAAATCTATATATATGTATATATATTAAGCTTACCAAATAAAGTCATTACATGTATTAATGACTTTATTTGGTAAGCTGTAATTTTGTTAAGTATTGTAATCTTATGTTGACTGATTTTGAATTTCAAATTAAATTATTTGTCTAAAATGGTTGGGAAAAATAACACTTTTGTTTTAGTGTGTGTGTGTGTGTGTGTGTGTGTGTGTATATATATATATATATATATATATATATGTATGTATGTATGTATGTATGTATGTATGTATGTATGTATGTATGTATAGATTGCTTGAGTCTTGGGCTGCTCATAACATTAAAACAATAAAAAAAATATTAGTTCAAATAATTAGTTGAGTTCAATTCTTATTAATTATAATAATATAATTTTAATAGTCAAAATACTCATTAAGCTTAATTATTAAACTAATTATTATATTAGTGCAAAATATAAAATAAAGTGTAAAATAAATATAATGTAAAATAAATAAAACTAAATTATTATAAAAATTAATCTAAATTAAATATAAAAGTAGTGCTTATCAAAATTTTCCACACTAATCATTTGCTTGTCAAGCAAAGACATTATTTAAGAACACTTGATATACATATATACATACATATACATATATATATATATATATATATATATATATATATATAATCTAGATGCAAAATCTTTATAAATTTGTAATGTTTTTATGATATTGTTTTTGTATATTTTCTTATGGATTTATTATTATACGTATTATTTTAATTGGATTTATTATTATAGGTATTATTTTTAGGATTTAGAACTATAGCTTTAAAAAGTTCGGTTAATTTGTTAACCGACCGATTAACCGAAAAAATTTTGATTTGGTTCGATTAACAGTGAAAGTTTTAAAAACTTCTGTTAACCGATTACACATCCCTAGTGTTGATAACTTGATATACAAAACTAAACTATGAGACATTGTCCCATTTTGATCCCTCGGTTACTAAGTACCCATTTTGGTCCCTCTGCTATTGAAAATGATGGTTTTGCCCTTCTTTATAACGGCGGATGGATGGAAATTGTAACGGATGATCAAATTGGGTATAAAGGGCTTGAAATTAAACAACACAAAATTGGTGAATTGAAATTAAAAATTTACTTGTCTATTTCTTCTTCTTTTTGCCCATCTTCAGCTAGCATTCTCATTCTTCATTCTTCACTGATGTGGATATGTTAGATTTTCTTTGACTTAATGAAATCTATTAATGTGTTTTATGCTTTTAAGTGACTAATATATATTATAAAATAAATTTTAAATAATTTAAAACTCCATAATTCATTTTGTTAGCTCAATCAGGCTTCAACGTAACCTTCAATTCGTTGTGTAATTTACATATTTTTCCAATCTATAGCTTGTTAATCATTGAAAGGAAATTATTACTACTTGTTTTTTTTTATTTCTTATATACTTTATTGTTATATTTTTAAAATTATACGGACTAACTTATGGCTTCTCATACACTATTAATTACAAATGAGTGAAGATAATATAATACATACCCAACACTAATGCCCATAATATAAGCATTAATTTTGGTATACAATAATATTTTGTTATTAAATTGATGAGAAATATGTTTGAAATAAGGGTCAAATTGGTCACCGAAGTGCACACGATATGCAATTATGCTATTGAAGCTAAAAACAATTACAATTGAATTCCTAATAAATTAACCCTTTTGATTTAATTTGTCCAATTTCCTAGTTTCTAACAAATTACCTAATTTAAAAATATTTTATAAATAATTTTAAATAAAATAATTATTTTTAAAAATTAACAAAAACAACTTCGCCTCCATAGTCGAAACGAAGAACCGGATTTCATCTACACTCTATGGGTACACAAGATTTTTTTATTTTCTTTATTGGTGATTGAATAACATGCAAAAGAAAATTTTTAATCTAGATTAGAACAAGTTAGGAAATTAACTTTACATTACTAGCAACAAGCTTATGAGCCCTGTCGACGAACTCAAGTACGTTAGGATGAAATCCTAAATTAACCCTTTTGATGCAATTTGTCCAATTTCCCAGTTTCTAACAAATTACCTAATTCAAAATTATTTTTTCAATAATTTAAAATAAAATAATTATTTTAAAAAAAAAACAAAAAGCAAAAACAACTTCGCTTCCATGGTTAGAGAAAAAGAATTAGATTTCACATACACTCTATGGGTATGGAAGATTTTTTAATTTCTTTGTTGGTGATTGAATAACTTGTAAAGAAAATTCTTAATCTAGATCAGAACAAATTAGGAAATTACATTCACTGCACATTCCTGGCAACGGGCTCAAGTACGTTGGGATGACGGTGTTTACCTCTTTTTTCTTTTTGGTGAAGAAGATTGTTAAAGTCGCCCATTAGAAGCCATGGAAGCTCATTGCTCTAAGTGGGAGTGTTATAAATATATATATTAATGTGAACATTATTTATGTTGTAACGGACGTAACGATCCGGTAATTAAGCATGTCATTATTGTATATGTTATATTTGTACTATATATATGTTGTACTCCATTTGTAAGTTGTTGTTGATCTAATGAAATGGGAGCTCTCCTTACCCCTATTTCCCTATCTCTTCTCTATATTGCAATTCACTAGTTCAAAGCTAACAGGTTGACGGGCACAACGTACTAACCAATTATAACAGAAATAACAATTATCTCTACAATTTTTTTTTAAAATTTTCATCATACACTCAATTCATTCCTATACTACCCTCAATTCATTCATATTATTCTCTCAATTTCAATATATCAAAACGATTTCTTTTGCATATCACAATGGAAAGAGGCAATTCAAGTCATCAAAATTATCAACCCAAATTTTATTCTTCTCAACCATCTTCACAAAATTCTCAATTTCCCAAAATTTTTCAATTTCCATAAAATGCCCAATTTCGGTAATGTTCATTTTTTGCACCTATATTTCAAAATTCTCAATTTGCGGGATCTTCACAATTTCTAATCAAAATGCAAAGTGCAAAATTTCTGAGTAAAATGTAATTTCTTAATTTTTGCCTTTTTTCCACACAAGGCGAAAATGATGTTACAATTATTCCACCACCGGCCAACTTGGAGAGTCGTCGACAAGTTTGGAGTATAGAGCTAACAAAATGTTTGACACGTGCTCATACCACAATCTCAAAAGATCAAAAAGTTGGCAATGACCAAAAGGGTCTAACATTTTGGAAGCGCCTCAAAGAATATTACAACGCCAATCACCCCAACACGGTGGACTATATATTGAGAACTCACCAAAGATTAAAGGCGCATTGGGTCTTATTCGTTTTAAATCCTTAGAGTTTCTTGCAATTTAATTATTGAGTTTCAGAATAGAGGGCTTAGCTTGTTCAACTACATAACTTTTTTTTTTCCATTTCTTTAAGTAGCAGACTAGAAAAAGAGATTCCAGAAATGACTTTTGACAATATACTATTCTTTATAAAGTTTCAACAAAACATGGTTAGGTGAAATAAATATACACAAGTTTTTGTATCTTTTCCTTCACGATATGAAAATCCATATTTCCCATATGTGGCGGAAAATAAGAAATCACATTTTCTTTAAACATGTAACATCAAATGATCTTTTGGTTTAGACCATCCAGTTTAAGGGTTTTTTTACTAAAATAGTGAATTTCATGAATTATTGACACAAATGGACAACTTATAAGCAATTCACCCATTTCAGTCAAAACCTTAGTGCCGATAGGGTATTCTGAGGGTTATCTCTAGAGAGGATAAGGAGTAGATAGACTTACTAACTCCTCCCTCGCTTTATTGCCTGAAATATGAAATGAAGACCCTTTTGACGAACCAGTGTAGTAATGCATATAACCAAAGGCACTTATTACTAATAAGAAGAATAAGTATGCAAGCTCAAGTCTTTCACGGGAATCATGGTGTGAGTTAATGTGGTACATGCTACTGGTGGTACATGGCAGACCTCCTCGCTGCTACAAGTTACATGGCAAACCTCCACGTTCTGTTAATGTGGTACATGCTACTGGTTCTGAGGTTCAGGCTCATGATGTGAGTTCCACCTCAGTCGAGATAACTCCTAGTGACTATGAAGAGTACCTCCAGTTTAAAGCATCCTGTCTTGCCACTCTCACGCCTTCTCCCAATACTGGTACCTCCTCTCTGATTTGTCTCTCTCAAACTAGTACTCCTAACACTTGGATACTGGACTTAGGTGCCTCAGATCATATTTCTGAGAAAATATATATTTTATGACTAATGTTTCTAAGTCTAAGACTTTTCCCATGGTTACCTTAGTTGATGGTCATCAAACACCAGCTCTTGGTGTTGGTCAGGCTTCTCATATGTCATCTTTCCCTTTAGAGTCTGTGTTATATGTCCTTAATAGTCCTTTCAACCTTATCTCTGTGAGTAAAATACTCATACCCTTAATTGCTCTTTAACCTTTTGTGTTGATTCGGTTGTTGTGCAGGATTGTAGTACGGGGAAGGTGATTGGCACCGGGCTTGAGTCACAAGGTCTCTATTATTTACGAGGTGGTGTTGCTGCATGTGCGTCCACAGATTCTCCAATGCTTATTCATAGTCATTTTGGCCATCCTAGTCTCTCCAAACTTCGTCGGATGGTTCCAGATCTTTCTGTTGAGTCTTTTGATTGTGAGTTGTCTCACCTTGGATGGGAAACAATCACGTCAGTCTTTTCCATGGAGAGTCAATAATTAGGCTATTTCCCTTTTTGATTATTTAGTTCACACAGATGTCTAGGGTCCTTGTCGTGTTAACTCTACTTTAGGTTTTCATTATTTTATAACCTTTATTGACGATTATTCGAGATGTACTTGGGTTTTCCTTATGAAAGATCGTTCTGAATTATTCCAAAATTTTCAAAATTTTTGTGCTGAAATACAAACTTAATTCGGTAAACCCATTCGTGTTTTGCGTAGTGACAATGCCAAGGAGTATCTCTCCAAACCTTAGCATAATGGGGTCGCTAAGCGTAAAAACAGGCATTTAGTAGAAATTGTTCGTACTATGCTGTTACACTTTCATGTTCCTCCACAATTTTGGGCTGATGCTATTCTTACTACATGTTACCTAATCAATCGCATGTCATCCTCAGTACTTAACAACCATACTCCATATTCCATTGTTTATCATTCCATTGATCTTTTTCCTCTTCTCCCTCGGGTTTTTGGTGTGTTTGTTTTGTTCATAACATGGCTCCTGGACGGCCAAAATTGGACCCTAAAGCAATTAAGTGTGTTTTCTTAGGTTATTCCCGGCTTCAAAAGGGTTATAGGTGTTATTCTCCATCACTCAAGCGTCACTTCGTATTTGCAGACGCCACTTTTATTGAGTCTTCTTCTTTTTTCCAACCATCTCCAAATGGCATAGTGTCTGTTTCAGAGGTTATTCTTATTCCGGCCTTATCTTGGTCCACTTCCTCTTACCTAGAATACTGATCCTCTAACTGTTTCTAACCGCCCCCTTCAAGTTTATCAACGTCGTCCTCGCCCTACGCCTACTGAGACTCCTGTTGACTTACATGTGCCATCTGATCCTCATGCTGCGGTTCTACCACTTCCACTGCAATCTGCCACTAATCCCACTGAGGCACCCATTGCTATCCGGAAAGGTACACGTTCTACTCGTAATCCTCATCCTATATATACTTTCTTGAGTTATCGTCGTGTATCTTCCCCGTACTTTGCCTTCCTGTCTCACCTTTCTTCTGTAAATATACCTAAATCCACTAGTGAGACCCTCTCAGATCCAGGTTGGCGCCAAGCCATGTTGACAGAAATGGAGGCCATGCTATCTAGTGGCACATGGGAGTTGGTCTATCTCCCTCCTGGTAAGACTATTGTTGGTTGTAGGTGAATTTATACTGTGAAGGTAGGCCCTGATAGCAAGATTGATCGCCTTAAGGCGCAACTGGTGGCAAAAGGCTACACTCAAATCTTTGGTTTGGATTACACTGACACTTTTTCTCCTGTAGCTAAAATTGCATCATTTCGGTTACTTTTATCTTTGGCAGCCACAAATCATTGGGACATACACCAGTTGGATATCAAGAATGTTTTTCTCCATGGTGATCTTCAAGAGGAGGTTTATATGGAGCAACCACCTAAGTTCAAAGCTCAGGAGGAGTATGGTTTGGTATGTAAACTTCGTCGCTCTTTGTATGGTATAAATCAGTCTCCAAGGGCTTGGGTTGGGAGATTTAGCTCTGTGGTGTGTGAGTTTGGTATGGTCAGAAGTGAAGTTGATCATTCTGTTTTCTATCGCCATTATGATGGGAAATGCATATATCTTGTAGTGTATGTAGATGACATTGTTATTATAGAAAGTGATCAAGAGGGAATATCTCAATTGAAAGAGTATCTCTTCAGTTGGTTCCAAACTAAGGATTTAGGCAAGCTAAAGTATTTTCTCGGGATTGATCAATTGAAGTAGCCCAATCTAACAGTGTTATAGTCATTTCTCAGAGTAAGTATACCTTGGATATCTTAGAAGAAACTGGTATGTTGGATTGTAGACTTGTGGATAATCCAATGGATCTTATTGTTATACTTTTACCAGGACAGGGAGAGTCATTGCCTGGCCGAGAGAGATATAAGAGATTAATTGAAAAATTGAATTATCTCACAATAACTCGTCCAGATATCTCCTTAGCAGTCAGTGTATTAAGTTAGTTTCTTGAGAGTCTTTGTAATACTCATTGGGAAACTGCTATTAGGGTTCTAAGGTACATCAAAAGAGCACCAGGGCAAGGTTTAATCTATGAAGATAGAGGACATGCTCAAGTTGTTGGGTATCTTGATGCAGGCTGGGCTGGTTGTCATTTTGACAGACGCTCTACTTCAGGTTATTGTGTTCTCATTGGTGGTAATCTTATATCTTGAAAAAGTAAGAAGCAGGATGATGTTGCCAGGTCCAGGATTAGACAAATGATTTTGAATTTCTCAACAGATTACAGAGAGAGAGAGCCCTTTTATCATAGGTCCTATTCTACTGATTATAGTTGTAGACTAAACTGTAACCACTAATAACAAACTATATAATAAAACAAATATAAAATACATATTAATGATATAACTCACATCCAACACTGAAGCTGAATACCGTGCCATAACTCTTGACACGTGTGAGCTGATGTGACTGAAGCACTTACTTTAAGAGCTACAATGTGGTCAGGTTGCTCAAATGACATTGATATGTGACAACTAAGCAGATTGCCTCAAATCCAGTCTATCATGAAAGGACTAAGCACATCGAGGTTGATTGCCACTTTATATTATGTCAGGAAGTATTAAAACTAGCTTTGTCAATTCTGCAGATCAATTAGCTTAGCCGATATTTTATTAACAAAATCTCTTAGAGCCCCTAGATTTGGGTATATTTGTAACAAGCTTGATGTATATGATCTATACTCTTCAGCTTGAGGGGGAGTGTTGAAACCCTAAGCCCTTTCATCACTAGGGCCCCATTAAGTTGATAGATTATTTTTGTATAAATAGTAGTTGTCTGTACAATTTTTAGAGTATGAAATATATATGAATACTTTATTCTCTCGTATATTAACAATAAGTAAAAACATAAGACAAACTTGTAGCTCTAACTAAAAGATTATAAATTCAATACTCAATCCAATAGAATTGTGGTCTGTATGTAAGACAAATCCAACAAGAAAACCCAAATTCCCTTGCCACTGAAAAGAAGAGAAAATTTTAATGAAGTTTGCAAGACACTGAACTGTTTTTCAGGCTGGACTATCATTATATCATACTTTTCACACTGAAAAAGAACACTTTCATGAGTTAAAGCACTAAGAGATCATTTTACAGAATAACAATATCATCATAAAGACCAATATACGCCAACTTTGAAGATGTACTCTATGATGTGACTAAAAGAATCAAGATCATCAAACATTAATATCTGTACGCTTAGATCTGGTGCTGCTGATTTCTTGGGAGCTTGTCAAAGCAAATCTGGGGATGCTATAATTATCGGGAGTTAACATTGGTTGCTGCGGATAAAGTGTGGGAGGTGGCGTGAGATTACGTTGTGCTGGTAGGGGAGGGAGTGCATTGTATTTATAAGGGTCCGCAATGAAACTGCAGCGAAGAGTAGGCACAGTAAGAGCAGGAAAGAAAATAGAAATCAAATACATATAATTCTTATGTCAATGATAAATACGTAAGACAGAAATGAACAGAGCATTGAAACCAACGACTATGAGACTAATTCTCATTTGGAAAATGCGTAATACCCCTACATTTATCACTCACAAACTTGCCACTCCCTGATGTGACAAGTTTTAATTGGTTTTTTTTTTTTTTCATATCTTAACCAATTACAAGTTGCCACATTAGGGAGTGGCAAGTTTGTGAGTGGTAGGTGTAGGGGTACTAAGCATTATCCTTCTCATTTAGATAGGGATTTTAATATAAGAGGAAAATAGGTGCTGTAGTGATGTACCTTGAACTTGAACTCTTGTATGAGTTATCCTCATCACTTGATATTTCACTCCGCTGCAATGGTTTGTGAACTGATGTAGTCCAAGGGCTACCGGGCAAGTCATCCGAATAGTATCTCCTCCTTATCAACTGAGAATAGTTCCCAAGGGTACTTCAATATGCCAGTATAAAGATGCTATGTCATTATCATAGATGTATAAGGGAAAAAGTACAGACCATGCGAAAAAATTTCTGCAAAGCTTCCTTGTCATATCTTGCTTCTTTAGCAGCCTGCACAGTTCAAAATTGAGTAAATATCAATCAATGCATGGAGGCAGGGAAAAAGAATAGCATGTATCAAATAGTGGTTAATGATTATGTCCTTTCAAAAAGTAGATAGCATATTGTCAGCATTCACTTAATCTACTATGTGGATTACTTGTGACAAAAATTGAATCCTATTGACCTCCCCAGAATCCCAATCAGTCTAAACCATGATGCTTTTTGTAGTTTAACCATGTAGCACTCTAAGTCTCTAACATAGAATATTAGAAACCTCTAGATTCACAACGTGCTAGGTTGTAACATATACCATCACCTTCAGGTGTCCATATCCTAATTAGTGAATGATTGAGCTCACTGGATAAACGCAAGGCCTGTTGTCAATATAGTGTCTTTTACAGAGAAGATTCAGAAATAATTGTAGAAATTTTTAATGTCTATAGAATTAGCAGCAAATTTCACCTTCCCTTCATAAACAGGAAATGGTTGAACACGGAAGTCAGTTCTTTGAGAAATGAAGAATATTTATAAAACAAAGGATAGAAATCATAGAAGTAAGGGATATTCACAGGCACCGACCCAAATACCAATTAGGAAAATGAAGCAACAACAAATCTTTTGCTTAGGTGAAGAGGTTTGTCTATAAAATTCTTTTAGGAAACCTAATAGAACAAAGGAGCAAATACTTGATTCATTTTCAGCATCAGTGATTCCTTGTTTTTTTTTTTAAAATTTAAAGTTTTAAACTTTTTAAATTTTTTATAATCCAGTTCTTTTTACATGCATTATGATCCAGGAAGTGAAAATCAATGCTCTAACCAATTATATAAAAGAGCATGCCTAATAAAGAAAAAGATAGTTAAAACTGAATATCAGCATCTTAGAGATAATACTTTAAAGGAACATGAAGAAGAGTGAAAAGTAAGTTTTATTATTACTATTTTTTTAAAAATCCTGCAGGCATCATAGTGCTAGCAATCTTACACCCTAAGTTATGTTTCCTTGACAAGGAAAATTATTATTCACAGCAAAAGGAAACCAATGTGCTCTACTAACTCGAAAATAAATAAATAAAAATAAAAAAAACAAAACAAAACAAAAAAACAGACAGATAATGAAGCAAGTTCTGAATAGGTTGTTGATTACAAATTTACCGCGAAAATGCCTCCATTGCCAGGGAAACTTTCAGTCAATGGAAGTTCTTCACTTGATGGCAGAAAACCCTGCTTCTCAACCCACTGCCGAGCTACATCAACAAGATTTCCACTGCTCCCTCTAGTGCCCTCTTTTGATGCAATATCCGCTTTATTGCCAATGACAATGTAAGGAACTGGAAGGCCACCAGGACCTCCAGAAGCTAGAGGAGCTGAGAAGGTTCCTGTGGCTGCAATTTCTGCAGCCCACTTGCTCAAGCTTGACTTTGTCCTTCTTTGAGAGAGATCGTAGATAAAAACAACACCTAAACTAGAAATTTGATCAGAGGATACAAATTAAAATCATATAGATTCTCTAATGAAGTTTATCAAGAATTTTTTTAGTGATTAACCAATGAATTACATACGCTTCCTAACATGAATGGAAAAGAATATGGCTGGAATGTGGGGTAAGAAATAATCCTTTTTATATGTAAATCATAATTCTGAAGCCATAAAGATATAAAAACAAGTTCTGCCAGAAAAAAAGAAAAAAAAAAAAAAGAAAAAAAAAATCTTTTGTGCTGATGTTCTTTTGAGTTTTGACATATTAAACTTAGGCTGCACTGGGATAGCATTTCCAACATATAATTGAAAGGGATTTTTTGAAGGCAAAAACTTGTGTGAGACCGT
>NXFB01000133.1:0-17584 GCA_002525835.2 Ipomoea batatas | reverse complement strand
ACCAAGTGGCGTCACACTTTGGACTCCCACATCCTCATTCGGTTGGGGCATTTCATCGAACACTTTGTCTACCACTCCTCTCGGATCTTGTCCTTTCGGACTAAGAGTGGAGATGTGGGTGAGTGAGACTCGTGAGTGGCCGCTATCGCGCACACACTCACTTCCTTTGGGTTTGCTACCTAATGTGGCCACACTTAGGCACAAAGCATCAATAAACATCATCCACACAAGATCATCATCTAACAATCATAAAGCTCACATTTAATCTAGCAATTTATATCAAACATTCACATAGATTCACCTTGGGGCCACCAATCCCCTTTCTAATCTACTCTAACATTATAAAGAAACAAGAACAAGAAAGGAAATAACAAAGAAACAAGTATAAGATTAGATAATGGAGAGAATGATAACCACCCTTAGAAAGGGGATCTTTACAATCTTGTTCTTGAAATCCCAATCTTCAATCTTGTCCTTAGATCTAATCTAAACTATGAAAGAAGAGGAATTTCCCCCAAGAGGGGAGAAAATCCCTAACGGAGACCTAATCTATGCTATTGTATGCTAAAATCTACTGCCTAAGGCTTGGGATAATGATCCTTATATAGTGGGAACAAAACAAGGGCAAAATAGACATTTTTCCCGAAACTGAATTTTAGGGTGTCATAGGGCTCTCGACGCGTCAAGCCAGCGTCGAGCCCTCAAGGAATTTTCGGAAAAATCATACGGCACGTTCTCGACGCGTCGAGCCCTGAAGACTTTTTTTCCGCGATCTTTCCACACGCGTGGTGGAGGGCGTGGGGAGCTACTGAAATGTTTCCACGCCCCTCTACACGCGTGTGAGGCTGCGTGAGAGGCTCCTGCTTCATGGTTTCTTCACTTTCTGCTCAGTTTTGGTCTTAAGTCCTCCTTTTGGCTGTAGAATACTTTAAAAACATCTTCCACACTCTCGTTAGAAGTTTTGGTCACATTGGAGTCTAAATGCATGATATTCTTATAAAATGGGTAATAAACTGTACAATACTAGCCCTTAAATGACCCTTAAAATAAGCTATTCTTGGTGCTTATCAAGTTTGCACTGCCATGTAAAAATACATTGTTAATTGCAGCACAACAACATTTGATAAGCATAAATATAATGTTAATCTAGTACTGCCAAAACATTAACCCAAAACAACTCTTCTGCCAAAACATTAACCCAAAACACCTCAATAAAATCACACTTTGCTCTAGTGTGCCCTTCTTGTCTACAAATTGAACATCTCATTATGCGGCCCTTCCTACTTAGTTGAGTCTTCTTACTAGCAGTTGAGTCCCTTATTCCCCTAAATTGATCCTCAAAGCTTGCATTAATTTTTTTGAGCACAGACCTAATTGCTCTTCTCACTTTGCTAATACTTAAATTTATTTTCAATTTTGACTCAATGTGATTTTTCAACTCTATAGGCCCAATGCAAGGATTGTCTCTAATTTTTTCCTCATATGTATCTTCTACCCAGTTTTGACTCACCAAACGCAAGCTAAACTTTTGATTGCAATTATGGTCGGCCTCAAGAGTCTTTAATTGAAAACACTTGTATATCTCCTCCCATGAAGCAAGCTTGTTGCATGTGCTGTTCCTGATTTCAATTCTACACCATGACAATTTTCTTGAACTGTATATTCATGTTCATAATTTTCTTCATCATCCTTATTACCTTCATCAAGTTCATCATCATTATTCTCTTCATCATCATACTCATTACCTTCATTTTTTTCTTCAAGATCAACGCTTGGATTACCTTCATTTTCTTCTTCAACAGTAATACCCCCTTGTTCTGGTTGGGTAACTACACCTCTATTCGGATCACCTTGTGATTGGTTTACATTTGATGCTAACTGAGGTGCTAACTCTGAATATGGTACTACCTCTGGTTCATCAATCCCATGCTCAACATATATGTCCACCTTCTTATATTTACGTGCTAACATCATCAGCTCCAATGTGTGGGTGTCATTAAAGAATGGCCTAAGCTTCTCCATCAGCTCCATAGTTAACTTGTAAGATAGGCTTTCGACCTTAGAATTACCATATCTCTCATGTGCTATAAATTTCATCAAGTGAGACACACAAATAAGATCCGGGTCAGTTGTTACTTCATCAACTTCTCTATTTATATATCGTAGTTTTGGATCTTGCACAAAACTACCCTCATGATAAATTTTCAAATCGACTATGTCATACATTCTGCGGGGTACATACACTTATAGGAGTAATTAAATTATTTACCCCTAAAGAATTGAAGAGATGGATAAAGTAAGGTAAAACAAAAACAAAACAAAAATGTTGTGGTTTACTGTCTTGTAGGATGGATAATGCATTACTGGTGAGAATGGACTAAGAAAGAAAAATGCTTTTGCAGGGATAATCCATCAAAGTAAAGAGAATGCATTATAACTATTTGAACACAAAGTATATGCCACCATTACAATTTCACAATTAATTTATTTTGTACTTGGCCATATTTTGTACTTGCACAGAACTACACTCTGTTCACTGCTTATTTACACTAGTATTGTGTTTTATTCATCTCATTTGAAATAAAAAATAAAAACCATAAAGACACAAAGACATAAAGAACTCAAAAATTCAAACCATAAAGGCATTAAAACAAAAACAAAAATCAAAACCATAAAGGCACCCTACAAACTACATCCAACAACTATACATTATATTTTCACTAAAAGATAATAGTAGTACATAATAAAGTATTAGTTAGGACCACCACAACAACAACAAAAAAATGTCTCTAATCAAGATTACATGGGGGACCCATTCAAAATCCAAACAAATATTTATAAAAATAACTCAATAAGGTCACTACCCACACATTTATATGTGCTTTGATTAGAAATCCATACCTTAGCAGCAGCACATATAGCTTTCCACTACCAACCGTTCAGCTTCTCTAGAGGGCTTTACTTTTCAGAACATGTTGTTCTTCTACTTTGATGCCTGAACCCAAAAGAACAAGAATACAAGTGAGTAACAAGAATACTTGTAAGTGTTCCCAAAAGCAATGAAAGGAAAAAAAAATGCATTGACTGCTCACTTGTAAGTGTTCAAAATAGCGCAAACAACCGCAAAAGATAGAAAAAAAATCAAAATAGAAAAGAAATTACCAATTTATTGTAGAGTTTCAAGGAGAAAAGTGAAGCTTAGCAGCAGAGATCAGAGTTCTTCGAAGTTGGCGACAGAGCCGTTCGAAGTTGGCATATATGTACATTTCCTTTTAATTATATGTACATTTCCTTTTAATTATTTGACCAATAAAATATGTAATTAATTGACTACAAAATTTTGGGCGAAAAAATAAAATAGGAGGATTTTACTTTTATATATAGTATAGATAGATTTGGTGCACCGCGCTTACCCAACAAGTTGGCACCAGAGAAGCTCTAAAAACTATTCTAGAATTTTCAAAAAAAAAAAAATTATTCTAGAATTATATTAATATAAATAAAAATCTCTTTTACGGTGATTCTAGCCATTTTGTAATAAAATTGATAACATAAATAATAATGCTTTTTTTATTTCAATAATAATAATAATAATAATAATAATAATAATATTTTTTTGAGAATAAATAATAATAATAATAATAATAATAATAATAATAATAATAATAATAATAATAATAATGGAAAAAGGTCAAATAAGCCCCTGAACATTACTCAAAAAATCAATTAAGCCTTTACACTTTTAAAAGTTGCAGTTAAACCCTTAAACATATTATTTTAGTGCAATTAGACCCAAAAACCAGTTGGTGACATGTAATAGGTTACTAAGATTTTGGCGAACCTCTGACGAAATTCTGACAATATTCTGGCAAAAAACACCGGCAAAACAGTCGCCGATGCCAGAAGGCGATCAAACTAGCTAGTTGTCTCTCCTTCGCCAGAGAAGGCAACGCGCACGACTGGTTAGTCGGAATATTTTTGGAATCTCGTAAAATCTTAGTGATCTATAATAACAGGTTACCAATCGATTTTTGTGCCTAATTACTCTAAAATAATATGTTTAAGGACTTAATTATAAGTTTTAAAAATTTAAACGCCTAATTGACTTTTTAAGTATACTTAGGGCCTATTTAACCATTTTTTTTTCTAATAATAAAAGAAGATAACAGTTAACATTTCTCTTATGGTATTCGCCCCATTCAATTCACGTGCGTCGATTTTGAATAATATAACATTAGACTTTGTATATATAACCACACGACCACGGCTGCTGCGAATTCAATAACGACTTTTGCATAATAACGAAAGGTGAAGACCCTATAACGTCTGTACTCTCTACTCTCTACTTGATGAAAAAGTCATAAATTTTCAGTAGTAATTAGTTTGACCTTTTTATTTTTTTAATTAACGGACCAATCTCTCCGATTGATGTTCTTTCTTATACATTGTATTTAATATATAAACTAGTGTTTTACCCGTGAGACACACAAATAAAATTATGTTATTATGAATTTAAATAAAAAATTTGAAAAAATATAAATATTTTAAAATATATAATAATATAGTTGTAATTCCATATATTTGGTTAAGTATTTATTTTATTGTATATAAAATTTAAATTTAAATTTTGTATAATTAATATAGTCTCTAATTAATCATGTACACATTTAGAGAAATTTATAAAGAAAATTTTACATAATTAATTTGATTTATTCCTAAGTGTATTTCATATATATTATAATTCCAACAATATGAATAATAACTAAGAAAACTATATTTAAAAAATACATATTTTAATTTTTGTATTAGTAAATTTAAATTCTAATTGGATGCATTTTCTTAATGATTGTATAATACGTCGTATATGCAAATAATATTTATTAATATGTATATAGACAAATTCTACATCAAGAAAGCTCAAATCTAGATGGTCGGGCCCATTCCAGGTGGTAGAACACTATCCATTAGGTGCAGTTACTATTGTTGGCACTACATGAGATCCTTTTGTAGTCAATGGGTAGAGGTTAAATTTTTTCAATACACCGCACTCAAAGGAGGAGGAAGCTAATGTGGTTTGAGATCTTTTTAATCCACATACACTTGATGCTAATGAGGTTGGGTCGAGCTAGCGACGTTATACTTAGCGCTTCATGGGAGGCACCCCTTGTTATCCTTTTTTTGCGCTTTACTTTTATTGCATTTACATTCTTGTTATCCTTTTTTTGCGCTTTACTTTTATTGCATTTACATTTTAAGTCTTTGCTTGCTTTAGTTAGATTTTGGAGTTAGAACTTGTCCCTAAGTGTTTTCATGCATATCTTTTTCATTCATTGATCCTAAATGTTGCATGCATATGAGGGGAGAATTTATGGTTTTCTAATGCTTTGTTTTGGGAAAAATTGGGTGAGAATTGATTTTAATTGCTTTGGAGAGTGTTGGGGGTGGTTGAAAATTGTGTGCTCATGATTTAGTTAAGTGTTGGAATGATTTGAGGTTACTTTGGATTGATTTGCAAGTGGAAACACAATTTTTCTCTCAAAACAGTGGAATTGGCATTTCTAGGAGCCACCCACAAGGCCATGTAGGTGGCTATGAGTTTTTGAGAGAATTACAGTACTTTTTGGTGTTTTTAGAGACCACCCACATGGCCACCTACATGGCCGTGTAGGTGGCCATGAGTTTTTTTGGCTATTTACAATGCGATTTGGACTTTCTAGAGCCCTGGTACACGGCCAGCCAAACGTCCGTGTACCTGGCTATGATCAATAGAGAGCTCTGGTACATGGCCACACACACGGCTGTGTACCGGGCTATGAGCACTTGTGTATAAAAGCGGTTTTTTTCCCTTCTATTCTTCAACCCTAGCCTCCCACTCTCCCAAACCTCTCTCTCACACTTCTCTTCCACCCTTTTACGTGCGCAATCCCCATAGATTTCAAGATCTCAACCATCTTTTTCAAGTTTCTTCCATTTAATCAAGGATTCAAGGTTTGAACTTCTCAATTTTTGAATTTCTCTCACTATTTTTCTTAGATATGTGCTTCATTGTTGATATTATTCTTTGGTGTTCATACATGTTTTCTGGGTGAATTTTGAATACCCACTTAGGTTTATATGTTCTTGAGTACAAAATCTTGCTTTTAGAGTGGGTTTTGGTAGTTTTAACTTTAGAAAATATATGAGAGGGTTTGTTTGTTGATTATTGAGCACAATCTTGCAACTTCTAGGCAAAACTAGCGACTCTACGTGAGAAATTGCAGGTCACCACCAAGCTCATGGCCAGTCTCACGGCCGTGTGCCTAGTTGTGAGTTTTTCCTTGATTTCCAGTGTATTTTGCATGATAGAAGACGGGGGCACACGGCCTAGTACACGGTCGTGTACATGCCCGTGTGACCCATGTCAGCCATTTTGTTTGGTTTGCTTTTGTGAATTGATTCGCCTCCTTGTCACCTGTGCTTTAATTGTGATTTACTCCTCATTTACCTCCAATTGCGTGCATAATTCCCTAACCTCCCACCCCATCCATGTGTTCTTGCTTTAAGTTGCCCTTTTCAGATGACAATAAAGAAATCTATTGTCAAGAAGAATGCCCCCAACTGTTCAACCCCGCCAAGAGTCGGGAACTTGAAGTGCACCGCCAAAGATGTCTAAGAGCGGTACAACTGGTTCGTCACTCAGAAAATCTTTCGGCCCTTTGTTATTGATAAGTGCAAAAGATGCCATGTTTATAAGGTTATTCTTGGATCATTTAGTGCGTAATTCGTGGCTTTTATGAGTAATTTAATCCTAATTTGCCTTAGAATACTTTAGATTGTCATAGTACCCCGTTCCACACTTTATTGATTGTTTTGTAGGTAGAAAAGGGCTTAAAGAGGGAAAATGGCGACGTTTTGGAGAAGAATTCATGAAGCCAAAGTTGGGGGAGAAAGCAAAGCCGCTTTGGACGCAAGTGCAGTTCACCAAGCAAAGAGAAGAAGGGAAGTTAGCCTTGGACGCGCCCATGGACGCGCGTCCAAGGTGGCGTCCAAAGATCCTCCCTCTGAAGATTTCAAGGCATTCCGCAAAGCAGGCCTTGGACGCGCGTCCACGGTGGCGTCCAAGTATCCCTCTTCAGAACTTGCACATAATTCAGCGAAGCATCCCTTGGACGCGCCATTGGACGCGCGTCCAACCTGGCGTCCATCGGGCGTAAGTGGGGGTTATCAAGTTTTAAAAAGGAAGAGGGAACCATTTTTTAGGGGAACTTTTCTCTCCCTAGGAAAACTTTTTTCTCTCTAGGTTTTAGCTCTAAAATTCTCTCCATTCCATAGCTCAATTACACTCCACAATGATGATCCATAGCTAGATTTAGAGAAGAATTTACATTGCAAGATTGTATTGAACCAAATTACTCAAGGATTCTACTTTAATTTCAAGCTAAGTTTCATTTTCTATTCTTGCATTTCAATTCCTAATTGTTGATTTGAATCTATTGCTTTGTTAGTTCAATTGCTTTTTTTATTTCAATTTTCACTATGAGTAGCTAGATCTTTTGAGGATTTGAATAAATTAGTCTTGCATAATCTCCCTTGAGCTCTAATTTCTTAAACCTAGAATTAGATAATGCTTGTTTGATGATTGATTGTGGATTGGGATGTTTGTCTTGATTCTATGCAACATGGATCCGGTTGTAATAGAGGAGTAGGAAAGGAATCTCACTTACGAGAGTAGGGAGTATACCTAGCCCTCACCATCCACATTTCCTTCCCACCTTTGAGAAAAGGGGGATTGGAAGGCATGTAGCACACCAAGTGTTTGATGAATTGCCTCTTCTAGCATAGTTATTATGAGAATAAAGCTAAGACATGGTAGGGAGGCCATCGTCCACGAGAGTGGCGTTGGCACTAGTGAACTTGTCTCAATCTTGTCCAATAAGCATTGCTAAGTCCTAGGACCATAGGAAATCAAGGGTAAATATGCTTGATGAGTTGGTTTGAATCCTTTTCTCTTTAATTGTTTACTATTCTTTTGCATTTGCTTGTTTCGTTCTTAGCATGATTCACTACTACATATGCTCCGGACTAGCTTTCGAACACTTTTAGCTCTTGTGATTAATCCACTTGCTTACCAACTCCCTTACGCCTTCCCAGAGGACAACACTCTTCACTTATTACTATACACCACTTCACTCACATCGCATCACGTCACAAAAACCGCTTTTCAGTTATCAATATGGAGGTAGTGCGGCAGTTTGGGATTTATGTTTGTTTTCCATACCCTTTCTTTGTTAGCCATGGACCCTTAGCCCCATTACAAGCCGAATAAAGACCTATTTGATCTTGGTATGCATTCTTAGAGTTGATCTACTGGGAGTATGAAGGGAAAGCCTATGGGATTTCATTTTAAGCCAAGTTTTGCATAATCTCAACTGAGCACTTGTGCACACAAGATTCTAACCCACCTTAATAATTTTGGTGCCTGGTTATTGGCTTGAGTAGAGAACTCATTTGTGATACTGAGATGATTCTTGAAGCAGGTTTGGTTGTCATAAGTTGGTTGGTGGTTTGCTAGGTTGTGCAAGGAGGAAGTGTGATCAGTTTTCATTGCTTGGAACGTGAATTGTCCTTTGCAATTACTTGAGGACAAACAAAAGTTCTAGTGTGGGGAGTTGATATCTTTAATTCTGAACCATTATTTACTCCTTATTTTAGTTGTTTTTGGTACAAAATGTCTATACCTTAGTGGGAATTGAGACTCGTTTGTGTGTTATTGATAGGTGCCAAAGATACCTATAGAAAAGGGTCTAAGTGGGGTCTAAAAAGTGATACTTTGATATTCTTTTGTCATCAATTCATGGTATATGTGCTCTAATGTGCTAACTCTTGCAAAACTCCATCACTTGGCATGTTTGGAAAGAATTCGTGTAGGTTTGAAGCAGACTTATGAATGAATGAAGAAGCAAATGAAGAACAAAGCATTAAGGCATTTCCACATCTACTTCCACGTCGTGGAGTGGGGCGTGGAATAAATCCAGAGACTTCCACGCCTACATCTACGAGCGTGGAAGGGAGCGAGAACTTGGTTAAGTGAAGGATCCACCAGTCGTTCCATGCGTGGATGGGCTCGAGGATCTGTCCCTGGGCGCAAAAATGCGAAGCTATGTGGAGAAATTCTATTTAAGGGGGCTTAGGGAGATATTTTAGGAGGTTACAACTTGATAGATTAGATTGGGAGAAAGTAGAGAGATCTTAGGTAGGTTAGATCTAGTTTTAATTTCTTACTTGTTCTTGGTTATGAATTGAAGGAAGATCACTTGAAGGATTGAGAAGATTGTGATGATTACTTGCTTTGGTAAATTCTAGGCATTGTACTTGATTGCATTTCAATTTAGTTTTGAATTGCAACTTCTATCTTTGATTTAACTTTTGAATATCAATCTCTGTTGATTTTAGATTTCAATTTCGTGTTATGATGAATAGCTAATTTCAATTGGTAGATTGGATGCTCCAAGCTAGGGATCATGCATTTTAGATTTGAATTCTTCCATTGAATTGAGAATTGCAAGTTAGGTTTCAAGTGTTCATGTGTGGTTGATGTTGTGAAGAGATTTGTTTCTATTACCGGTCGGAATAGGTAGCAAAGGGGAAGGAAGTGGTGGTAGTGAGATATCATATCATCACGAGTCTTACTCAACCACATTCCTGCCCTTGGTCCGGGAGGACGAGGCCCGGAAGAAGTAGTAGACCATGTGTTTTACGTATTGCCCCAACCGACTGAGGATGTGGGAGTCCAAGCGCGATGCTGCTTGGTGTAGGTGCCGTGAGCTTCCTTGAATGAGACTTGATTGCATTACCTCGATGCTACTTTAGTTACATCATGCATGAAACCTAGCAAAGGCATCTATCTCCTTGTTTTAGTTAATTGTTTACCTTTGTTTTTCATTCTTTTGAAACCTTGATTCATGTTACCATTGGCTCGTGTTAATTCTCGTAACTCTTGAATGCCATACACGCGAATTGACTCCAATTTGCCATCCTCAAGAGAACGACACTCGGGAATTCATTCTCCGTTTACACTTTACACCTCACCGCTAAAACTACTTCATCAGTTATGTGTTCAAAGGTGTAATTGTCTACAACGAGTAGCAAATGAAGGATTTTGGAGCTGATTGGATTGATTTTGGAAGCAAGGATCCCACTCAAGGAGGATAGGAGCAGCAGAGCACGAACCGGGAGAAAACAAAGCAAAGAAGCAACGCCGTAAGGCCCCGATATTCCACCGCCTAGGCCGCGATCCCACACGGCCATGTGATAGACTGTGAGACTTTGTTCTGCACAGTATTTAAGCATCTTTTTCTGCAATTTTTTGGAGTTCCAAACCCTAGATTGTTTTAGCTTATTTTTCATCTTTCTTCCAGACTTCCATAGCATAGTTTATCATAGTATTACATAGATTACTTACTTTTAAGACTTTTAATCGCGGATTGAAGTAGATTTCTACCAAGATTTCTTCATCCTCAATAGAGAAGTTTTCTTTACTCTTTGTTTATCTCCTTTTCAATTTTATTGCAATGTTGATGATGTTTTATTTTACCTTTGCTTTGTTTACATCTATAATGTGTGAGTAGTTAGCTTTTGGGTTTGGATTAGGGTTCTATTTCTATTCTTGATGTTAAAAAGGTAGTTATTGCATAAATGGGATAAATAACTCACCTAGGGTTTTTATGTTTGAATTGGATTGTTAATTCCTCTTGTTAGTGACTGATGCACAACAATTATTAGCTTGTTTTGGAGATCGAGGCTTTTATCTCAATGAAAGTTGGATGAAAGACTCAAGTCTAACCAATTCAAACTCAATTTTCCTTCTATGAAAATATGGGTGAATTGGGGCTTATAATGCTTTTGTGTTTTAAGAGTTAGGATTGATGCATCACGAAAGTGGGGCAATCCTACTATAATTCTTGTTTATTGCTTACTATTGTAGCTTTGACTAGAATTCTTATGTGCATTTCCATAAATCCTTTGGTGAATTGTTTTTCCCCTAATTCTGAGTTGTTAGTGCATCAAGAAAGCAATACCCCTAATCTAGACCAATCTTTTATCATATATTTTATCCGTGTTTAATTTGCATTCATTTATATTCAAAAACAAAAAAAATATTAAATTAGTTTATTTTCCATCCTTAACCATTACTTGCTTGGATCCTTGTGAATTCCAGAACATTAGTGCCTAGAATTTAGCATATCATACTAGTACGTGTCATAGCTCCAATCCTCAGCGAAACAACATTTTTGCCCTCTTTTTATCATCACCACTTTAGGTATATCAACTTTGACAAGTTGTAGACAATCATACACCAATTACTAACCTACCCCAAGACATGTCGGTTACCGAACCAGGATATGACCTCATATTCTGGATACTCGTCAACAGTAGGGAGTTTCCCAGGTTCTAGTATAGTGGGAGGACCGCTCTAAAGACAATGCTACATGGATGGATGTGTCCGATTTCCGGGGGTAGTTTCCACACTCCAACCTTGAGGACAAGGTTGTTTCTCTGGAGGGTGGCAATGATACACACCCAAAGAAATGGGTGGTTTACTCACGCAAAAGAGGAATTCAACACAAGAATGGGAAGCAAGAAATTTGGACAGCAAATCAAGCTAATCAGATAGAAAATGGGAAAGCTTAAATCATGGAATTTAACATAATAAAAAAAAATCAGTCTTACAATCCTCTCTTTTTCCTCTATTTGTTCACTTCCTGACACTATAAAATGTAATCTCTTAGTAAGAGGTGGAATGGAATAATTTACTCTAAATTTCCTTTGAACTCTAGTAGTTGGGCAGGAACTAGTTTTTGATGGAGGTGTCATAGGTTGGCAGCCTTGTTTTTATTTTCTTCCCTTCTTATTCAATAAAAAGCCTCATCTTTTATCATTATCTTTTTTCCCTGTTTCTTTACTCTAACAGAAGGCAGCCATAAGCATATACTTAAAGCTAAGTAATGTCTAAAAACTAAAAAAGCAAGAAATACATTTACAAACCTCATAGCAAGCTTGTAGGGGTGAGCGTAACCCGACCTAAACCGACCGATCCGAACCCGATGTAAGCAAAACCGAATTGACCCTAAACCGATTTGCCAAAACCGACCCAAACCAACTTAAATACCGGTTATGTACTAAACTATACGCCGTCATTTTAATTCATTTATATATATATATATAAATGTTTAGGGTTTGCACCCGGTGGAAGCGTCATTTGCACAGTCGACCTTTGACCTCGATGTTCTAGACGCTCTGAAATTTCTCATTCTCCATTTCTCTATTCTCTACTTCTCTTACATGTTTTTCAAATACTCTACGCTCGTAGTCTCATTCTTTGAGAGTTGAGACAGTGAGTTGGTGAGAGTCTGAGGTTGAGACTTGAGTTCTCTTTCTCAAATTCTACTCTTCCTTGTTATGTTCTCTTCTCCATTTCTGGTACTCTAGTAGAGTGGTACTCTCATAGTCTCATTCTTTGAGATAGTGAGTCGAGAGTTTGAGATGCTGAGACTGAGACCTGAGTTCTCTTTCTTAGTTTCTACTCTTAGACGGCCATCTCCGATAGTCCATTCCTAGTGGAAGCCCTAGCGAGTAACGACGGTGATTGGTGAACTGGTGACTGCTTGGTGTAGGTTAAACTATTGAAGACCTGAGTTCTCTAGAGATTTTTGGGAGAAAATAAGTAATTTGCTAAACCCTAGTTTTATACCTCATTATATTGTGTATTTGTATAAATGTCTTGTATATGATTATATCTGTACTTGTGTGCTATACTGTGCTTTACTACTTATAATGTAATTTGTGAAATTTCAAGCGTTGAAATTTGCGGTGGAAGCCCCTAATTCTGAAATCCATATAATGATGAACTGTGAGTTCCTGAATATAGATTTCTTTGTTTCATGATATGTATCATAAATGTCTTTCTGTAATTTTCAATGTTGAAAAGGCACTAAAATGGTCCTTGATTTTATGATGTAAACAGTATGAAATTCCAATGTTGAAATTTGCATATTGGAGGAAAATTTGGAAGAATTGGAGAGATTTGAACAAGGTAACACTTCATACACTTCCTAGTCTGTTAGTTGGAATAGTTGCTGCCTTTGCATTGTAACTTTTGTGGTTCCACACTGCCTAATCCAAAGGTAACTTTGTAACTTTTTTAATTTTGGACTTTGGTAATGTTCCAACACTACCTAACTTTTGTGGTTCTACACTACAAAGGTAACTTAATTTGTAACTCTGGTAATGTTCCTATTTGGAAAAATTTATTATGTCTGTCCCGTTTTTGTGGCAATAATGAAGCTTCTACTTATGATCTGAAATAAGGATTAAGTTGGTATGTTGCTTAATGTTCTACACAACATTTTGTAGCAATATGCCCATAATCCAAACATTGATATTAAAAATAAAAAAAAAAAAAAAAAAACTTTTCTAGCCGCTTTTATAATTATCTACTAACTACTGTTTATTTCTTTTCTATTGCTTTATTATTTACTTTACTAATTTTTCAATTTTTCACGAGAAGAAGAGTAGGTTTTGGATGTGGATATATAGCTTGAATGCTTGCTAATTGATATTTTGATTTTTGAGGATGAATTATGAATTTGTAAATCTACAAGATGTAGGTTTTTGTTATTTTACACATTGCAAGTTTTTGTAATTCTATAAATTGTAGTAATTTTGTTACTCCGTATTTTGTATATCAGATTTCCAGTTTGTATAATAATTACTAAGTTGCTAATTAATATAATTGTATGTTAGTAGTAATTTAGTACAAATTATTATACAAGTATATTTTAGAAATTGGAAGTATGAAATTTTGGAAATATGGAAAAAATATTTGTTGAAAGAAATATGGAAAAAATATTAAATATAAAGTTTTTTCTAAATGTATTAATTTGTTCATGTTATATCCGAAATTCAGTTGAATATCCGACCGAATCGAAATAACATAAAACAAGTGGATAAATTACATTTAAAAACAAGATAGGATCTAAATATTATAATCCAAAATCTGAACGGGGTAAGCATATGCACACCCGACCCGACCCGACCCGTCCGTTGCATACCCCTACAAGCTTGTATTCCATAGAAGGGAAGCTTTTATCCAGTAGCCTTGCAAATCTCTTCCTAAAATCTGAGGACAATGTTACCAAAAAATCTCTTGGCATCAATGAAAATAAAACTCGATCAAAATATTAAGTTTATAAGCAAAATTTAACATTCGACCACCTTGGTAAAAAGGACCAAAAAAGCCCCACTCGTTGGATCCATTAACTTCAACATCATCACTGTTCAATGGCTTCAAGACCATGCATGTGTGCTCCCCAGTCACACTATTCTGATTCATGATATAGTGTGTTAAACAGCTATCCTAGCTGTAGATTTTAAGAGGGTTACGAGATAGAATATAAAATAAAATCTCATAATCTAACATAAATCAGTATAAGTAAAAATCTTAACTGGGCTATATATGGCCAATGAAGAATGGTCCATATTTCTGTTTTCTCCAGAAGCGAAAGAGGTCCAATGTAAGTCCAAAGGAGACTCCAAATTATACTGTGCACCACGGTGCACATAGCAATGTGAATCACGTACCTAAACGACGTCGTTTTGAGAATTGTAAACTAATCGTCCGTTTCTTTTGGAAATCACGTTTCCCGTTTCGGCCGGTCTTTGTATTTATGTTAATATTCTGTGTATTCCAGGCAATCATTTTGTGTATTCTAGGCAACCATTCTGTGTATTATAGGCAACCGTTATGTGTATTCATGTTAGTAACACATGTTGTGATTTCATGTTAGTAACACATGTTGTGATGTGTTTGTGCATTCGAATGTTTAAGAGGACGAGTTCTGTGTATTTTGTGTAAATATTATGTGTATTCATGTTATTAACACAAGTTGTGATGTGTTTGTGCATTCGAATGTTAGGAGGATGAGTTCTGTGTATTATGGGCATTAATATTCTGTGTATTATGGGCAAACATTCTGTGTATTATNCATTTTAAATCATATTAATAAATAAATATGATTTACCTTTAAAGTGAACAACTGTGATCTAGTCCAAAAAATATTACGGGGTAGTTTCTCGCTTCAATTTATTGGGTTATTTGAATGTCTTCTTTGTCAACAAATCCTTCATAAGTAGTTAATATGATTGGTTTCAAATTATTTTTTAAAAAAAAAATTCTATGTTATTAATAGAATACTTGGTAAATAATTATATAACATTATACAAAATATTTAATTACAAGATAGTGTACAAATAAAATAATGAATAATGTAGTGGATATAATTAATTAATAAATTTGAAAGTAATGAATTTTTGCATTGTAGAAAATAAAGACAATATAAGTAATGAAATTATATCTCTTTTTAATTTTTTTATAATGAATAATTTGTAGAAAATAAAGACTATGTAACTAATGAATTTATATCTCTTTTTTAATTTTTTTATAACGAATAATTTTTATTGAAGAAAATAAAGACAATATAACTAATTAAACTATATCTCTTTTTCAATTTTTTTTATAATGAATATTTTTTTTTAATAAAGGCATTGTAAACATCTAAATTAAAGAAATGCATAATTTATTTAATTTAATAAGACTATAAGAGTAATAGAATGGGTACTTAAATTTTAATAATATACTCTAACATATTCTTACTATATGTTTAACAATTATACCAACTCTGATTAGGATGGGATTCGAACCTAAGACCTTACTTATAGAAATTAATGGGTAAGTTAAAAGTTAACGGAATATTCCGTTACTAAAGTTACAAGTTAACGGAATGTGGGGTTATTTAAAGGAAGAAAATAATATAATATAGGGTAAAGAAGGAAAATTATAAAGGATTACTAAAATCAAAATAATATGAACCATTCGTTTAAGTAAATAATTACACAAACATTTTTTTCTTCCCGTTAGAACCCTAACATCATTGGCTCTTATTAAGATTGTATGTATGTATGTAGATGTAGATTATATTCTTTAGGTTAGGATGAATAAGGCATGGGCCATTATAAATGAAGTATGAGTCCTTTCTGGCAAATTATGTTGTGGACCCAGGTCGACCTTGCAAGGTGGACCTGGGTCCAAAACTACGTCGTTTTTATCTTCTTCTTTTTTTTAATTAGTAAACATATTGCTGAATATAGAGTTGTCCAAAAATGTGTGAATGTAGAGGTTTCAAAGTGTGAATGTAGAGTATAGAAATCGTGAATGTAGATTTATGATTGTGTGAATGTAGAGTTGCCCAGAAATGTGTGAATGTGGAGGTTTCAAATTGTGAATATGTAGTATAGAAATCGTGAATGTAGAGTTATGCATGTGTGAATCTGTAATAGAGTTAAGAAGTTCTAGCAACTTGTAGCCCTGTAATGTGTGATTGTGGAGTTCTCAAGTTGTGAATGTGGAGTATAGGACCTGTGAATATAGAATTTTGAATGTGTGAATGTGGAGTTTACAAATTGTGAATGTAGAGTATAGTGTATGTGAATGTAAAGTATAGTTACTAAACATATAATCCTGTAATGTGTGAATGTATGTACGTGAAGTTTACAAATTGTGAATGTAGAGTATAGTGTATGTGAATGTAGACCCAGGTCTACCTTGCAAGGTGGACCTGGGTCCACGGCATAACAACCCGTCATTTCCCTTTATAGGAAATTAACTTCTAGAAATAAGGTTTAGATTAATGCAAGTTTGGGCCAATTATTATATATACATAGCTATAAGGGATTAAAGGTCCTAAATCAAATATCCCTTATATATATTTAATTAAGAATATTTGGCTTTTGAATTAAATAGGCTAGCTTAGGAATTATTTATTAGGTCAAGGAAATGGGCTCAATTAATTAATAACTCCTCGGAAGAAAATTATTAAAATAATGCAGATTAATTTATTCCGGGGTATCACACTAATGCAATAATTTTGGGAATTATCTAACGTTCAGATTAAGAGGTTTTGTGATATGCGTAGTTTACAAATGATATTCACATGAATATATTAGCGAAAATGGTATTATGTACATAAAGATAACCATTAAGCCACAATATTACAAAATTAACCATGACAATGCATTAAGCATTTTGTATTACAATATTTGAATAATTAAGTTAATACGGAGCTTTGATAGAGTACGTGTAGACATGCATTTTGAGTTAATTGACAAAAATATAAAAAAGAGACTAAATTTGCAATAACAAAAATAAAAATATTTGATATGAATTGCAACTAACAAATAAGTAAAAAGAAAATGAAATTCTAACTTAAAATGCAAATGGTTTTTTTTTTTTTTTCTTTTTATGGAGGGGGAAACCCAAATGAAGTACATAGGTCTCAGTTAGAGTCTTACACTAAACACCATTGTGGGAATCTTATGCTATCGAACTCAAGCAGATTCAAAATATTTTCCGGAGGGTCCTTGATGATGTGTATTCCTCTTGGGTGTACCTTTGCTAGGCTCGCCATGCGGTCAGCTGGAGCATTGATCTCCCGTGGTATGGCAGTTATCTTCCAATCTTCTATTTGCCTTAGCTCTTGTCTACAGGCTC
>NXFB01000132.1:176286-210649 GCA_002525835.2 Ipomoea batatas | reverse complement strand
TGCACCATCTTGTCAAGCGATTCAAGTTTAGTAAAGTAATTCCAGACGAAAAAATCGTCGTTGATCCAATGCCCATTCCGGAAAAGGGACTCCCAATCCGACTCTACCCTCACAACAAGGAAAATTAATCAAGAATTGATGCATGCAGGCTGATGAAACTTCAAATTTTATGTATTGATATCCTTAAAAAGGAATTTTTAGGTCACGGAGTGCAAGATTATGAAGGGTTATGTGAGATTATGGGGATGTGAAATTATTTTGTAATACGTTTAATTAAAATTGTGAAAATGTAATAATATCTTGTGTGTTTCAACAAATTTTGAAATTTAGTATAAAAATGATATTTAAAGTAATGTTAAAGACATTCTTTATTCCTTGTATTGATTTCGTCCATATGTACTACTATTGTAGACCTTGGATCTATTGCACTAAGAAGATTTGTCAAACCTTGATGACTTAGAAAGCTCTATTGACTCCAATCATGGTTGGATGTTAAGACATCTACCAGAATACCTCAACACATGAAATAAAGGTGTATCAATATAATGACACTATTGAGCAAAATTTGATATAGATTTCTATTGAATAGAGAATTTGCAGGAAAGGTTTTTTCATAGAAAGGTTCTAATAGACGATTTATCAAGTTCTACTTTTGTTTGTTGTAAATCTGCCAGATGACTTCTACCAAGTATAGATCTATTACATCAAGATCGTCTGCTTATATGGTTCTAGTCAAGATCTATTAGTTCTAATATTGAACGAATATATTAAGTCCTATTTTGCCCATTAGAAAATATCCTCTCAAACGATCTATTAGTTCTAATATTGAACGAATATACTAAGTCCTATTTTGCCCATTAGAAAATATCCTATCAAACAGGAATTATAACGTAATTTTAGGGGTCTTGAATTGAAGTACTTGTATTTACACATTATTAGCATCGCCATCAAAATCTAAGGAACATTATTCCACACAATTTTTTCTTTTTTGATGATATACCCAAAACATTTAATCCAAAAAAAAAAAAAAAATTGAATACTCTCATGTGTTATGCATACACCACAAAAACTTGCATTTTCATTAATAATCAATAAGAGAGTACAGAGCAAATATTTACAAATAATTGTACAAGATATACATTCACAAGTGAAATAAAGGCTAAAATAGTTGTAAGACTTGCAAGGTGAAGTACTGATTGTCCACTGATCTTCCAACCTTAGAGCAAGGCCATCAATGAATATTGTAGAGATAATGTCAGATTCATTGCCTACATGGAAGTGAGAGAGAGGGGGAGAGAGAAGATTGGGAATCATCTGCAAATTTGGAGATCATAGCTGACAAGTGAGGCGCGCCTGACTGCTCTGTTTTTTAATATTTTTTTTAAAATCTTATTTATTTTATTTATTTTTTCTTCTCCTTCCACTTTCTCTTTCCTAATCACACTTACAAAAACCCCTCAAGAACCGTGAAATAATCCAACTGATAAGGATGCTCTTATAACTCTAGACTAGATTCACTTCTTCCCCTTGAGTGTTAGCATATTTTACCACTTTATTGCTTTAATGATCATTTGGATTATTAGGATATGATCACCCGGTGTCCCGGTTTACACTCTACATGGATGATGGGAGTGGGTTCGAGCCTCACTATTGACTCTTTGTGCTTCGGTAGATTGAGAAAGTAGTTATATGAACAGATACTACACTGTAACAGAGTCAGTGGTACTAAAAAAAAACATAGAGGATATGATCTCACCCCTTAGGCTTACACTTTCTCTGGCAGGTAAGCATAAAACATGATATATGTGTGATCGTTTTATCACAAGCAATTAAGTGCAACTTAAGAAAATTATAAAAAGAAAACCCAAAAAATTAATAATTAACAAAGTGGATAAAAAGGAGGGAATTATTGATTTATTTAAAAATAAAAATAAAAATCTACTCCGTATTAATGATATATGATAAGCATTATTGACTATGAATAGCAATAATCTTTATGAAGTGATGAGTATGCTATCCTGAAGATAATATAGTGGTAAAATTCCACTAACGATGTGCTTCTTTATTGATATGATCATTGCCAGCCCCATTTCACATTTTTTTTCTTCCTAATAATTATTAATATTTTATTCAAATCCTTTTTTTTTAAATACATATATAAAGTGTTGTATGACTTCAACCAACATGGAAATTTCTTGTTGCAATCACATCCCTGTCTCGTGTAACATATTTTTCTTCTTTCGGTCTTTCCACCAATCCACCTAACATATTTTTTCTCCCGTGAAGTATTTTTCTTCTTTCTCACACACTTACCTAAGACATGATTTTCCGTATAGTATTTTTCGTGCATTAATATTTTTTAATATAATTTATGTTAGGCGTTTGCAGGGTTGGCCGAATTCAGCCCCTTCTCAATTCGAGACGTGACGTTGTGGCTTACCACGAAAATATATATGTGGTTAAATGGTTAATGTTCACTTACTTATCTCCAATTAGTTTTAAGTATGATATGGCAACCAGATACTAATAACAGTCACAAGATGGGTGACCCTGCGCTGAGATTCATCAATTTAAATTTTATGTATGAAAATATATGTTAATTTCATGCAAATTTATTTTTTTGGCTATGTCCGCCTTGAGTGATATATTGAAAATTCTATTCCATTCCAAGTCTATTCCGCGAACCAAATGTGTCATTAATTTATGAGATGAATCTCAAAAATGAATTCAAAATCTATATTTTATTATAATAAAAAAAGTTTGTAAAACCCTGTGTCAAAAGTAATATAACTATTATAAAAAATATTTAATATATAACATATTAAAAAATTTGAACAGTTTATGTGTCAGATTTCTAGTAGTCAATAATATATTTTTATTAATTATCTAATATTAATTATATATTATGAATGTATTATTTGAAATTAAAACTTTAAAATATTGAATTACAAATAAGTTTTTATAAATAATTTAGAAAACTTTCCAGGCTTCCAAAACTATTGGCTTCGCCCGGAGACCTTCAGTGTGTTAGACTGACGTGATAACCAACTACACCACGAAACCTTTTGTTTCCAAAAGAGCAATTATCCGTCCTTAACAAATAAAGATAAAAGGTTTAAGACATAAATTGATTAGGTAACTCAATGAAGTTAATTGGAAAATCGTTAATTTGGTTATCATAATGTTTTAAGTTCGATTCTCTACGGAAGTCTATCAATCAAAAAGAAAAATTGATTCAATAAGGTGAGTAGTGAATGTTGTCCATTCTTATACATAATGTCATTTATTGTTATACAAAATGTCATGAATTCCTATATAGAATGTTATACATCGATAACCCTCTCATTTGATTATTCGTTTGGCCCAAGTCATGCATTCATATTACTTTGATCGTGCATTTTTATACAGAATGTCATCCATTCCTATATCAAATGTCGTGCATTGATAACTCTTTAGTTGTGCATTAAAACACAACCCAACATCTTACGATGGACATCCCAATGTCTTATGGTCCACTAGCGCACTAATGCGCATCTCACCAACCTACGATGCATGACTTACAACACTTGGTTGCACAACCAACACAACCGCATGCACAACCGTACTACCGAAAATGCGTACATATACACCAACTTCAAAATATAAGCAATATTATGCTAAAAACCAAAAAAAAACAAGCGAAAAAATTAAAAAATTATATTGATCACTTTCCATGGACGAACACTCTATCGATGATGAAACAATTGCGACTCCAATTTACAACAATGATGATCCAACAAAATAAGAAACAAAAACCTGACCATATCTATAGTAGTTAAAAAAAAAACGCACAAGATAGTCCTCATAATAAAATTTTGTAGTTATTACTCCCTCTGTCCCATTTTATCTGTCATACTTACTATTCACTGGTCAAACTAACTCTTTCTTCTTTGTTTATTTTCTTTATTATTTTTTACTTATTTTTAAATTTGATTTTTTGTGTTTAATAGTACTTTTAATGTAGTTTCTAAATATATAAATTTTTTGTATTAATACTAAATTTAATATTATGAAAAATTGAATTAAAAATCACTCCAGTCAAGCCTCGTTAACCGAACCCGACACATAAAATGGGACGGAGGGAGTATTAATTATGTAATATGAATGTGCCAAAGGCCTTGTGGTCAAGCGGCATCCGGTGTACACTCTCATGTGGAAGGGAGTGGGTTCGAGCCTCAGTGGAGGCATCTGTTGACTCTTTGTGCTTCAATAGGTTGAGAAAGTAGTTATGAACAGATACTACATTGTAACCGAGTCAGTAGAACTTAGGGCTGTTAACGAACCGAACATAAACGAACGGAGGCTGTTCGTGTTCGTTTGTTAAGAATTTTGGGGTGTTCGTGTTCGTGTTCGTTTGTTAAGGTTTTTGAAAATCCTGTTCGTGTTCGTTTGTTAAGCGTTTGTTAGTGTTCGTTAACGTTCGCGAACACGTTCACGAACGTGTTCGTTAACGTTAACGAACAAGTTCACGAACGTGTTCGCAAACGTTAACAAACACGTTCACAAACATGTTCATTTACGTTCATGAACACGTTCGTGAACACTTAATAACCAAACACATGCATATGTTCATGAACACAATTTGTTCGCGAACAATAAATAATCTACGTTCATGAACAATATATATATATATGTTTGTAAACATGTTTGCGAACATTATTAAACGAACGCTAAACAAGCTTGTTCGCGAACACTACTAAATGAACACAAACGATCTTGTTCACGAACACTACTAAAAGAACACAAACGAGCTTGTTCGCGAACACTTAGCAAACGAGTTTACCACTGTTCAGACTCTGTTTGTTTATTAACCGAGCTCTAAATTTTGTTTGTTAACGTTCGTTTACCTTAATAAACGAACATAAACGAACGCTTATCGAGCTCGAACACGAGTAGTTTGTCGAAAGCTCTGTTCGCTAACACCCCTAGTAGAACTCAAAAAAAATGTAATATGAATGTATTATTGATATTAAAATTTTAAAATCTTGAATTATAAATAAGTTTATAAATCCAATTTCTTATTATTAATTATGTATGTAATATGAGTGTATTATTGATATTAAAATTTTAAAATATTGAATTATAAATAAGTTTTTAAATACAATTTCGAAAAGCATTTTTGCTATTACATCGTAAACTGATGGCTTCGCCCGGACTCCCGGAGTAATATGAATGTATTATTGATATTAACATTTTAAAATATTGAATTATAAATAAGTTTTTAAATCCAATTTCGAAAAGCACTTCTGCTATTACATCGTAAAATGATGGCTTCGCCCGGACTCGAACCGGAGACCTTCAGTGTGTTAGACTGACGTGATAACCAACTACACCACGAAACCATATGTGATTCCAGGCAATTCACTCATATATAGTTTCTAAAGAAACGAATGGAGATCAGAGCTGGTGTGCTGTTTCTCCTTGTGTTTTGTTTAGTATTGGAGAGATCATTGGTTTATGTCTCAAAATACCAACTTCGAATTGGCTCCTACATAGATTTGGTATGAGCTACTCTATTTTTTAGCATATGAGAATGGGGACAAATACGAGACGGATGAAGATAAAAATTGATTCAACAAGCTGATGAGTAGTGGTAGATCTAGAAAAAGTGTTAAGTGAAAATAGCCTCTAAACTATTTTATTAGATGATTTTTATTTTTATTTTTTTGTGATAATTAAACGACAAAATTTACTGTGGACTTCCTTGATCTAGTTACTTTCTTGGGCCAGTTTCACATAACCCATTCAAAAAATTTTCTCTTTTACGGAAACATTTCTTCATGCTTTGATTTCACTTTCGTCATACAAACCCAGGTTTAGTCGTGCGAGCCCTTTTGCAACTCGAAATTTAATTCAGGGTATCAAAAAAATGGTATTTGATAGGGAATATACCCCGGGTATACGGCCTTAAGTATTTTGTACGTAGACGTATACGAGTACGGGTACTAACCCTATAAAAGGGACCTTAGCCTTGTAGGTGGGGGGACTTTTTCCCCTTGGTCTTCTTCTCTCTAGNTTGAAGATAGCTTCCGTGAGTGGGGTCCATAGATTCAGGGCCATTTTTCCCCTCAACTCCTCGAGCTTGGAAGTTGTTGGATTGTTTTAAAGTGATGGGTGGCGTCTGAAGGCAGAATCCACCTACCAAGTTGTACCAATCCACCTACGACTCACCGGTCACCCCGGCGTTCACACTGTTATTGTTATAAATTATAATACCAATAAAAAATTAATCGTGGAGGGACTACAACTATACCGCTAACAACAAGGTCTTTTACAGAACTTTTAATTTTCCAGTACTCTCTTTTTAAGGTTTTCTCGGGACCTCTTCAAACATTTCTCTTTTGCAATCAATTCAACTTCGAAGAAGAATTGAAAAACATTTCCAACTTTAGATTGCAATATTCAGATTTCATATTTCCTAGTTATTAATCCAAGTCAAGTCTTTTTTGTTACTTTCATTTCATTTCATTGCTTTCAATTGTTCTTTCAAATGTCTTTAATTTCAATTCATGGTTTATACTCCCGAGCTGACGCCCAAAGAATCACATACAATCCTAAAATTGGGTTGCTTTTGCTAGCCAAGACCCATTAATTTTGACCCATTGAGTCGGAACTATATCCTCAATTGTCTTTAATACATGGAAAGGTATATATAACATTTTTGACACAAAAATCATCATTTTTTGATAGTGTATGATTGATAAAACCATTCCTTGTTAAGAGAAATAGAGAATTGAAGTTGGTGAAACACTGAAACGGCAATGCAGACCCAACCATCCCCAATTTAATTATTTTGCAACAAACATAAAAAAGGACAAACTTGAAGTCTCCATGTAATAATATTTCTGGTATCGTAATTACGACAACTTGGACTTGGAGGGTGGATTGCGTACGTGTAATTCGATCTTTCCAGCACACAACAAGAAGTTCTCTGGTTAATCAACGGTCTGTCGGTTTACCGTAGGTTAAGCTACAGTGTCGGAAAGCCAATTCTGTGGCGCCGTCTTTTGCTCACATTTCCGGTCCAACGTCTCTCTAGCGCTCTCTTCGCTTTTTCTTCTCTAACCCTGTCGTTATTATCTCCTTTCTGCAACATATCATATCTGTGTCGTCTCAATTGGAATCTTGAAACATAATTAATTGCTTTTAATTTGTCTCTCATCTTTCCTTAATTCCTTAATTAGCTTCACCAAACCATAATAAGCTGTGTCGTGTCGTGTCGAGTCGTCTACCATGGCCTCCTTGAAACTGCGAGCTCCTGCGCCCTGTCTCACTCAAGCAGATCTGCAAGCAAAGGTACGCTCTAATAACGTACTTCTAATATTATATATGATTGAATTTGTTTAAGTAATCCTATCCTTAATTATGAATGATGTAGATAAATGAGGTAAGGGGGATGATCGATCCTGCCTTGAGTAAGTTCCCGACAATGTCATCGGACGCGTCGATATTAAGGTTTCTGAGAGCTAGGAACTTTAACACAAAAAAGACTGCCAAGATGCTCAAAGAAACCTTGAAATGGCGGATGGAGTACAAGCCCGAGATGATTCGATGGGTACCTACGTATATATATCTCACTCCTTCAATTCCCCCCTAATCATAATTATCGATCCACTTCACATTTAATATAATTTCATTTCTTGATGATTAAGGAACACATTGCCCGTGAAGGAGAGACCGGAAAAGTTTATAAAGCCAACTACTGTGACAAGATCGGCCGCACCGTTCTTGTCATGCGCCCTGGCTTCCAGGTTTTGTCCACAATTTATCATTCAAGAATCAACTATATAATTTTATTTTTGTCTGTTCATAATTGATCACTCGGGAATCAATTGAATTGTCTGTGCGGGTCTTATTTTTGTTTTTAGAATTCAAGCAAGACGGATGGGCAAATCAGGTACTTGGTGTACTGCATGGAGAATGCAGTACTGGATCTGAAACCTGGACAGCAACAAATGGTGTGGCTAATTGATTTTCGTGGATGGAACATGTCCAGCATTTCAGTTAAGACAACCCAGGAAACAGCCCGTGTCTTACAAAACCGTTACCCTGAGCGCTTGGGCCTTGCCATTCTTTACAACCCACCCAAGCTCTTCGAGTCCTTTTGGACGGTACGTGAGCTGGCCAGACCCACTTAATTTCAATTCTTATACCATACATAAAAAGTTCTGGTCCAAAAATTATGTATCTGCAATTAATATATTATATTATATACGTTCAGATGGTGAAGCCATTTCTTGAGAGGAAAACGCACAAGAAGGTGAGATTCGTGTACGCCGAGAACCCAGAGAGCAAGAAGATAATGGACGAGCTGTTCGAGAAAGAGAAGTTGGAGATGGCGTTTGGAGGGATTTGCTCTCAAGGCTTTGACTACAAAACCCACTCCCAGCGCATGAAAGAGGACGACAAGAAGATGATGGAGTTCATCAAGTCCGGCGCCCCATTGCCGTCCGATCAAAACGTCCAGAACCAGCCCGAACCGGTGAGCCCGGAGTCCCCTTCCGGCGGCTTATACGACGACGACGACTCTTCCTCCTCTAATGAGGAAGACGACGACAATTCCCCAAGCAGCATCCACCACATACGCTTCAATTAGAAGAAATTACAAAAACAATATGAAATTCAGATTCTTTTAATTTGGCTGGCCGGGCAACATATATGATCATATCCTATCCATCGCACTACACGTACGTTAACATAAACGTAGAAATATGTATAATGCACCGCAATAAAGAGCATGCATGAATGCATGCGCCGACTCTGATATTTGAGAATTGAAATCAAAATTTGTTTTTATTTATTTACTTATTTGTTTTTAATATCAAAATAGTCAATAGAGAAGTGTATAATTAATTAAGAATAAGGAGTAGGAGTAGGTGTGACTGTTAATTAATAAAGTCCAACGAGGCAAGCTAGGTTATGTTTTGTCGGATCGAGGAACGAAAAATAATCTGGGTCCGATAAATTGAGAACCTTGGTTGTCGGTCTTCAACAAAAGCCGAGGAACGGTTTCCCAAAGTGGGATTGTCAGAAACAAAGAACAAACAAAAGCCACACAGCTGGAGACACCATTCATAGCTGCCAACGTGGATTGGGGTGGAGGTGGAGCCCACACCCCGCCCTGCATGCCTCTCAACTCTCAACGGAATATCACATTTCATATCTTTCTTAACAATCTTTATCCAAAAAACAATTCTAATCCATGATGGGTTGTTTGGTAAAATTAGATGTTAATTGATTACATAAAAAATAACTTATTCTAATTACCAAACAGGGCACACAACTACCCTTACTAAAACTTAAACACATAACTTTTTATTTTAGAAAACCACTTTCTGCCACTACACTACAAAATTATTGGTAATACACTCACAATTTAAGTTTGCAAAGAAGTTATAATTTCATTTTTTTCACCAAATCAGTACTTGTAAAATGTTAATATAAAATTTATAAAAATACATCTCTTTGTATATGCATGCACACACATTACGTGACAGTGATAAAAAAAAAAGTTCAACTTTTTATTTTATATGAACGTTATCAAATTCTTCAATAAAAAGCTTGAAACCGTTACGTTTTTCCCGGCCTTTACACATAAATTTATTGACTTAGATATGTTTGGTTGATGACAAGTTTTTCCATAGAATTTAAAGTGGAAGAAAATGTTTTTTTTTTGTGTGTGTGTGTGTGTTTGGTTCATATAATTTATTTTTCATTGGAAAATAAATTACTCACATTTGTGGAAAACAAAATTCTTGGTAGGACATGAGATTTTGATTTCTATGAAGAGTTGGGAAGAAAAAATGTGAAGGCTTAACTATTTTACCTTTGTTGTTCTTTCTTTCATTATTATTACTTTAATTATTTTGTAGAGGCATATATATATGTCTTTATATTTGTTATATTCCTTATAATTTTAAATCCAACCAAACAAGGAAATTGATATTCCCAATATTTTTTCTACCGACCAAACAATGAAATTCATATTTCTAATAATTACTTTTTCATGATATTCCAATTTCATTCCCCTTAACATATTTTCACAAATTAAACCAAATAGATTAATGATAAAAAACACAAGAACATTCTTCTAGGACTTGGTAATTGCGTGGACACCCTTCTACTTTCATAATTAAACTTTTTAAAAAACTTTCTATAATATTATATTATATGAATGATATCAAATTCTCTAACAACAAGCTTGAACCCATTTTCTTCAACCTTTACATGTAAACTTATTATACCGATGGTATATCACAAGGACACTCTGATATGACTTGGTAATTGTATGAACAACCATTGAGTTTCACAATTAAAGTTTCTATAATATTAATCTTTTATAGTAATCAGCATTTTTTTTAATGTACTAAATGAATCAAAAATTGAGAGTCTAAATATTGCAGCACGTTAAGTTTTATTACTAGATTAAAAAGTTTTTTTTTTTGGGTTTAAATTCCGAAGTGATTAAGAATTAAGGAGGCGGGACAAAATTGGATAGATTTTATCTGTAAATCAGTAATGAAACCCTTTTGTCTGTGGGCCCCAGGGGACTGGCAAGAGAAGAAATGTAAAACGTGTGGGTGCGAGAGAAATGTGAGGGATAAAGGTGGTGCAGTGTCCTCACGTGCGGATCAGTCAAACAAAACCCACTATTTCCGTTGAATAGTGTTGGCAAAAAAACAAGAAAAGGTTGTTGTTATGTACGTGTGCCACCTCAGTCTTTCAGTATAATGCATTTCGCGTGACCCCTCACCCCTCCCCCTCTCATAACGGTTGCGGACCTACCGCTATATCTTTTCAAAAAAAATATAAAAAGCATATAATAGTGTTGGTATAATTTGACGAAAAATACTCGCTCACTCTAAATTTTAACGTAGATATTTTGTTGGGATTCACACAATAGAAATAATTTCATTGCTTGTCACATGCATCATGGAGTAAACATGATGGAGTCCATATAGTATAACTCAATTTGGCACGCTATAACCGCAATATCACGTATAGATTGCACATAGAACTTAATTAGTAACTATAAGGTTCATGTGTGAGTTGTTTCTTGATTTTCTTGATTTTTTTTGGACATGTCAGTTATGAGGAATCTATATTGATTTAGGTCCTTATGATTTTTGTTGACTATGATTAATTACAGGTCGCATTCACCCAAAATTCACATTTAGATAGCGATTATAATTTTCTTGTAAATTATATTGAAATAACAATGTTGTATTAAATTAGAAAAGCTTGAACTACTTTTGCCAATTAGTTATAGAACACACGATACAAGTGCATTCTAACCATGCAAATGAGGTAAAGTTGATATGTATATAGAGAGGATTTAACCTCAGTTATTGTGCTATTAGCAAAACTATGGGAAAAATGTAAGTNGGGATGTTTTGAAAAAAAAAAGGACTAAAAGTGAAATGACATTTATAAATCTACAACAAAAAAAAAGAAAGAAAAAGAATTCACTCAAATATAAATGTGTAGTCCATTTATCCTTTTTAACTTTTAATTGAACCGAAGAACATTATTCAACGTTTTTCTATTAATTAAGCATATAATATATAAAATATAAATGTGTAACTTATATATTTAAATTTTTTTGCTTTAATATATATATATATATATATATATATATATATATATATATATATAAAATTTTAATATAGAACTAATATAAATTTTCAAAAAAATATAGAACTAATATAACATTCAATTGAGCACATATTATAATGCCCGTTATTAGTTGTAGTGTTGTGATAAATACACATCACAAATATAATAAACATCGGTCCCAATCCAAAGCTCATCGTATTATATACATAGCGCCTCGCTGTCCCAAGTTTATCAGTACGTAAGCTACACTCAGTTGATCATTTATACTTTATAACAAAACTAAATGGTGTTTATTTGTGGCACCTTGTAATTAATAGAGCCGATAATACTAAAAAAAAAGAAAAAAGAAGAGGTTTATTTGTCATAAAATTTGTACAGACTTGATATCAATTTTATATTTTCATCGAAAAAGATAATATTATAATGGGTCAATTTTATATTTTATTCGTGAGACGGGTCAGGTCAATATGCAATTGTAATACTTATACTAGCAAATGTAATACTAATTATGAATAAAGTGTTTGTTACTTATAAGGAAAATGCAATATTTTGAGGGCAAATGTAATACTTATATAGCAAAATAAGTACGTACCTATGTAATTGTCATCTAGCAAGTGTTGATAATACTTGTCCATGCAGAAAATGTAAAATTTTCTCGTCCTCGCATCATGGTCCAACAAGATAGTAGAAAGGTAAATCAGGGTGCATGACTCAATTAATCAACTGACCTTAGACTTTTACTCACTATGCACAAAAAACCCTCTCATTTAATTTTGAGAGGTTATTCTCACACGCTGGTGTCTATTGTGACAAATTTCATCTATGTGATCAATTGAGTTACGCATGTAGGTATTGGGTGCAACGTAACTTTTACACTACGACGACTAGAGTTTGATTCTGTATCATTACCTATAATTAACCTACTTAAGAATCAACTGAGTTGTCTGTGCCAGGTGCATTATAGTTGAGGTAGTACCATAGAAAGAAAAATTGTATTGATTATCAATTTTATAAAAGTGGGTGGTGTGAGTAAGGCATGCATTGCATACATACTAGAGCATGCAGGGCCAAACCACCGGTCAACTCTCTCATGGTCCTCCTTTTATTCCATAAAACACTATAAAGTGTAAACCACCCCCACACCACACCTCACCCACCGCCTCCGTCTTCACGCAACTATATATAATTACACTCTCATCATTTTCTATACATACATACGACATATATAGCCAAGGAGTGTTTAAATTTCTTCCCGGATCCACACACCTAATTCACTTCTTGTCTCTCCGACAACTAACGACTATGAGGAAGGCTTCCTGCGACCATTCTCATCATCATCATGAGATCAACAAGGGTGCTTGGTCCAAGCAGGAAGACCAGAAGCTCCTAGATTACATCCAAAAACACGGCGAGGGAGGTTGGCGTGACCTGCCCAAGGCCGCAGGTTTGTACACGTTGCCACCCTACCTCGCCTTATGACCTTAGCCAGCAAAGGACTAGCCTAAGTTGTCCTTAACTGATTCAAATCAAAAAAGTCTATAAGTCGCTCCCAACGATCTGGAGTCAGATTTATAATAACCTTGTGGTTGTTAAGTGAACTACTGATCTATTTGGCTATAGTTGCCCCTTTGTTTTAAGTTCTTGACATACAAGATATTTGATTTCATGTGTGTTTGTAGGATGTTTTCTTTTGGCCTTTGGTATATTCGAGGGGAATAAGGATTGAATCTAAGAACTCTTAGCTTATTAGATTCTATCTTCGTTTATGTTATTATACTATAAAGTATTGAACTTAGTTAAGATGGGTTTTAATCGAATCACAAAAACACTAAATTTTTTTCTTAACAGGAATTCAATATGAGTCAAGAGAATTGATATCGCGATCTTTTATTAAATAAATTTTACAATTATATCAGGACTAGACTAAAGGTTTTGGGAGAAAAAAAAAAAGAAGTAAATTTGAATTCTCAAATTTTAATCTAAAACTAAAAGCTTATATTATCAAGGGAGGTAAACATTAACCTACCCATATTCTTTCTTGATTTGAGAGGGGACGCGGAGTATCTGTTTGAAGTAAATAAAGTTAATTATATATGTTTGGTAATTTTTATTTTTACTTTTTTTCAGGTCTGCTTCGTTGCAGTAAAAGTTGTAGGCTTAGATGGATGAATCATTTAAAGGAAACTGCCAAACGAGGGAACTTTGGTGATGATGAGGAGGATCTCATCATCAAGCTTCATGCCTTGCTTGGCGACAGGTAAATGAGTGTATACAAAATGGAAATTTAACTTTTTTCTTAACCCATAATTATCCTATTTAATAATAAAATAGTTACCCCGAAAAAAATAGTTAAGTGGGTGGAGCATGATTTTCGTGTCCAAAGGTCACGATTGATTCTTGCAAATACCATCTCAGTTGAGCCGATCACACAATTATAGTGGGATTTACTTCTCCGGTATGAATTTGTAGGCTGTTACACACTAGCGGGGTTTACCTTATACATACCTCCGGGTAGTGGTAGCAGGTTTCTCTCGTCATATAAAAATAAAAAATAGTAATATTGGTTAAGAGTTTATTTCATATGCTATTATCTTTAAAAAAAATTATGCATTATTTTTTCTAAAATTTTCAATATGTTATTACTTATTACTGGATAAAAATTTCAAATTTAGAACATTTTTGGATATCTTGAAATAGAATGCAAAGAATCAACATCGGTAACTACAATATACGAGTAATTGAAAATGTTACTATAAACGAGAGAACAAGAATGAAAAACCTCTTTATTATGATGAGATTAATATTTGCCATTTTTGTTGTCATCACCTCACATGCTAATGGAAAACAATGCAACCTTGTATAGTTGGGTATAAAGTGAGGATTGATGGAATTTATAGGAAAGAAAGGGTAAAAAAGATAAAGAAATTAGTATGTGTGTCCAATATGTTGGGTAAAAAGTGATTTGAATATTTTATCTCAGTAATCATCTTTAATTATTCTAAATTTGATAAATTGCCAATCACCTGGTAGTCTAGTGAGTTCTCGAACCTCAGTGGGGTAGTATTGACTCTTCGTATTTAAGTAGATCGAGAAAATAGTTATGAACAAATACAGAATTATAAGAGAGTCAGTAGTACTAAAAAAATCATTGATAAATTAGTTGTTTAATCATTTTAATACTCCGTATTAGTCTCTTGTTAAGATTTAATATTAGTAGGGTTTGGCAGGTGGTCGTTGATCGCCGGGAGATTGCCGGGGCGCACGGATGAAGAAGTGAAGAATTACTGGAATTCCCATATCAAAAAAAAGCTTTTGGATATGGGAATTGATCCCAATAATCACCGCCTTTCTTGCACTCATAACACCGCCGCCCAAACTTCGGCCGGGAAGAGCCGTGTTACTTCGCCGGAAAAGCAACGGGTCGAGAGCGACGGTGAAGTTTCAGATGCCGGAAGTAGTAACGTCCGTTAGGCTGGCCGGCAATTGTACGGCTGCCGGCCGGACTACCTAAATAACTCAGTTAGTTGGTATTTAAGGGTGGGTGAAGACATGTGAAAGATTCATTCCTTTTGAGGTTGAGCTTATGTCTACAACTATAATGTATTTGTAATAAATGATATCACTAATCGTTAAGATTAAACGCGTAACACTAGCTCGTAGCTAGCGAATGCGTAACTTTATTTCTTTATACTATCACAATTTCGAGAGGCAATGTGCTAGACTTGATCTTTATGGCCTTATACCACCACATTTTCGAGAGAGAGGATTGGACTCACCTGGAAACCTTAAATGTATAGTGACTCCAATATCACTGGTTACAATAAAACCCTTACCATTACGCCAAGAGCTATAACTCATAGCAAAGACGTAACTTAATTTTTTTTTTTTACCTTCACATTTTCAAGAAGTGAGATGCTACATTTGACCTTTCATCGACTTTCGCCCAACAATCTCCCTAGCTTGGTCTAAATTTGCTAGCCTTTCACCGGCCTTTGCCCAACGCTAATATTTATCAAATTATCACTCTATAATCAAGGTAAGGATCGATATGATGGTGTTATCTGTTTTGAGGGTATTGAAAAGAGGAACAGTACGTACCAAACTGCCATGTGAACAACATGCTGCCAGTTCGATCTGTGTCTATCATGCAAAAACATGTAACCAACATAACTAGGGCTCAAGATGAATAGAAGTCCAACAAATATATAGTAGATACAAAATGTTTGGTCCAAACATGATTTATTTACCACATAGGAGGGAAGCTCAATCCAACAATAGGTAATTGTGAATATAATACTGTTGTATTATTTTTTTTTAATAGTGTTAATTCGTGTAAATATATACCTTTTGAATATTTTTGATTTATTTTTTTATTAGTGTTAAATTAGTGTAAATATATACATATTTGAAAAACTTATATATATTCGAAATAGTTTTTCAGAATTTCCTTTCATTTTTCTTTATTACAGGGAAGCTTTATTCATTGAGCATGTGTCCAAAAAAAAAAAAAAGATTCGAGGAAGAAAAATTTTACTGTATTAAATTTTTTTTAGTTATCACCAACTTCTGTGCATATAAGACTAGCAATAACAAGTTTATAATCAAATTTAATTATGCAACTATAATTAAAGAATACAAAAGCATAAACTTTCCTAGCACATGTATCGGTTATAGTCATTTTCTGAGTTGAAATCACCAGGAGGTTTTGAAGAGAAAGAATTAATTGGTAATTCTTATGGTACTTTGTTACGTGTTCATATTTATTTATTTATTTATTTATTTTGGTGTTCTGTGTTACATTTTTTTTTTTTTTTTGAATTCGAATGCTCTTTTCCCATTTCCCCTTTTTGAATTCGTATGTTGTATGTTTAATTTATTTTTTTTTAAAATTTTTTTAAGACTTGATAATTATAAATTATTTAATACTTCAATATTTAATACTAAAATATTAAATATTAACTTAAAAAACATCATCTAGGATTTGAACCGATTTATGGTTATTTCACTCAAAATAATATCTTCTTGAGCGTAATAACTCATTTTAAAAAAAGAGGTTGACTAAATAGCATCCTGCACCACCGATTATATATGGTGATAATTTAGGCGGTAGGACGGTGCCTAGGCGCCGATTGCGATTTTTGCTACATTGCTCCTTAGTAAATAATTGTGAGACACACTTCGTAAATCATTTAACCCAAAAAAAAAAAAAAACCATTAGCAAAACACTCAGCTAATCATTTACTAATTGATACATTCAAAATTTTAAAATTTTAAAAAGTCTGTAAATTTATAAAAATATTAATGGAATATACGTTACGTTGAGTGGTGGTTCAGAGAATCGAGTCCAACATATTGTTATCAAAATGTGGTGCTAACTCTAATAAAGTTGCACATTCGCTACTAACTATAAACATTTCGGCGTAGTGATATGCGCTTGATCCTGGCAATTAGTATCGAAGCAGGTCATTAGTTCGGAGAGTCGAGTCTAACATCTTGCCAACGAAATGTAGCACTGGCTGCTATGCAAGTAGAAGAAGATAAAGGTGCATCTTCATTACTAATTATACATTTTGGCGTAGTAGTAAGCACTTAAGGTGTCACCTTACCCCTTAATTAGGTCGGCCCAGTGCGAATAGGGACTAGTTTGAGTATGGTACAGGGTTAAGGTGCGTCTTTGAGTTAGTATTTGTACATGATACCTCATGACCTGACAAAAAAAAAAAAAAAAAAAAAAAAAAAAAAAAAAAAAAAAAAAAAAAAAAAAAAAAAAAAAAAAAAACCTTCAAAATGCATTCCCATATTTGCAAGATTGTGGGTCATTTTCGTCCTCTAATGAATAAAAATATAGGACGGAGATAATATTTTAGATATTCTCTTAAACATCTTAGTACTTCATGTATCAATATGACTAAAATTTGTAAGAAATACGGAGTAACATTTACATTTTCGTTATTGGGGCCAAAACTATTACAATATTATAAAATTGTGAATATTTTGTATTTTTTAAGGATTGGAGATTAAAACCAATTATTATATCATGGGCCAGGGTCTACATTACATCGTAGACTTTCGTTCAAAATAACATTCAGAATATATGCTTAGAGTTAACATATTATATGTACTTTTAGATATATAATAAATTATGTGCCTTCTATGATTAAGTATATGCAGTTAACATATTATGTGTATATAATTTATTTATACACAATATGTTAACTGCATATACATAATGGCCCTGTTTGGTAAATAATCAGCCTATCAGTCAATTTTGGCTTATTTGACTTGGTTAAAAAATCAATATAAGTGTTTGGTTAATAAGTTTTTTGTAACTCCAAAATGCTAAAATTCAAAAGGTTACTCAAAGCAGCCTTTTCAATTAGCTTTTTGAGAAAATAAATTATACCAAACAGATATTCCCTAACAGCTAATTTATCAAACAACTCTCTACAATCAACTAATGTTATCAACAAATCATACCTTCTAACCCAAATAGTCAACCCAATCAGCTAACAACCATTTACCAAACAGGGCCAATATGTTAATTGTTGAATGATCTATGACATGAAAATTATTTTAGAATAAGATCTACAATACAAAGGTAGACCCTGCTGGCCTATGGTATAATTTGCCAGACTAAAACAACTAATAGTCAAACCAATCAGCTGACATCTATTATTTGTATTGGTACAATATGAGAATAGTTGTAGCCACTTAATATATTATNGGAGAGAATATTCAGAGAGCACTACTAGACTTGATCTTTATAGCCTTATACCACCACATTTTCGAGAGACGGGGGATTGGACTCACCTGGAAACCTTAACTGTATAGTGACTCCGATATCACTGGTTAGAATAAAACCCTTACCATTACGCCAAGAGCTATAACTCATAGCAAAGACGCAACTTAATTTTTTTTTTTACCTACACATTTTTAAGAAGTGAGGTGCTACATTTGACCTTTCATCGACTTTCACCCAACAATCTCCCTAGCTTTGTCTAAACTTGCTAGCCTTTCACCGGCCTTTGCCCAACGCCAATATTTATCAAATTATCACTCTATATATAATCAAGGTAAGGATCGATATGATGGTGTTATCTGTTTTGAGGGTATTGAAAAGAGGAACAGTACGTACCAAACTGCCATGTGAACAACATGCTGCCAGTTCGATCTGTGTCTATCATGCAAAAACATGTAACCAACATAACTAGGGCTCAAGATGAATAGAAGTCCAACAAATATATAGTAGATACAAAATGTTTGGTCCAAACATCAGTTATTTACCACATAGGAGGGAAGCTCAACTCAACCCGAAGTAATCGTGAATATTGTTGTATTATTTTTTTTAATAGTGTTAATTCGTGTAAATATATACCTTTTGAATATTTTTTATTTATTTTTTTATTAGTGTTAAATTAGTGTAAATATATACATATTTGAAAAACTTATATTCGAAATAGTTTTTCAGAATTTCCTTTCATTTTTCTTTATTACAGGGAAGCTTTATTCATTGAGCATGTGTCTAAATTCCATACTAGATTCGAGGAAGAAAAAGTTTACTGTATTAAATTTTTTTTAGTTATCACCAACTTCTGTGCATATAAGACTAGCAATAACAAGTTTATAATCAAATTTAATTATGCAACTATAGTTAAAGAATACAAAAGCATAAACTTTCCTAGCACATGTATCGGTTATAGTCATTTTCTGAGTTGAAATCACCAGGAGGTTTTGAAGAGAAAGAATTAATTGGTAATTCTTTAATGGTACTTTGTTACGTGTTCATATTTATTTATTTTCTTTTTCGGTGTTCTGTGTTACATTTTTTTTTTTTTTGAATTCGAATGTTCTTTTCCCATTTCCCCTTTTTGAATTCGTATGTTGTATGTTTTATTTATTTTATTTTTAATTTTTTTTAAGACTTGATAATTATAAATTATTTAATACGTTCAATATTTTATACTAAAATATTAAATATTAACTTAAAAAATATCGTCTAGGATTTGAACCGATTTATGGTTATTTTACTCAAAATAATATCTTTTTGAGCGTAATAACTCATTTTAAAAAAAGAGCTGAGGTTGACTAAATAGCATCCTACACCACCGATTATGGTGATAATTTAGGCGGTAGGATGGTGCCTAGGCACCAATTGCGATTTTTGCTACATTGCTCCTTAGTAAATAATTGTGAGACACACTTCGTAAATCATTTAACCCCAAAAAAAAATAAAAAATAAAAAACCATTAGCAAAACACTCAGCTAATCATTTACTAATTGATACATTCAAACTTTTAAATTTTTAAAAAGTCTGTAAATTTATAAAAATCTTAATGGAATATACCTTATGTCGAGTGGTGGTTCAGAGAATCGAGTCCAACATATTGTTATCAAAATGTGGTGCTAACTCTAATAAAGTTGCGCATTCGCTATTAGCTATATACATTTTGGCGTAGTGATATGCCCTTGGTCCTGACAATTAGTATCAAAGCAAGTCATTAGCTTGGAGAGTCGTCGAGTCCAACATCTTGCCAACGATATGTAGCACTGACTGCTATGCAAGAAGAAGGAGATAAAGGTGCATCTTCGTTACTAATAATTATACCTTTTGGCGTAGTAGTAAGCACTTAAGGTGTCACTTTACCCCCTTAATTAGGCCGGTCCAGTGCGAATAGGGACTAATTTGAGTATGATACAGGGTTAAGGTGCCTCCTGGAATTAGTATTTGTACATGATACCTCATGACCTGATAAAAAAAAAATAGAATAAAATAAGGACTTCTAAATGCATTCCCATATTTGCAAGATTGTGGGTCATTTTCGTCCTCTAATGAATAAAAATATAGGACGGCGTTAATATTTTAGATATTCTCATAAACATTTTAGTACTTTATGTATCAATATGACTAAAATTTGTAAGAAATACGGAGTAACGTTTACATTTTCGTTTTTGGGGGCCAAAACTATTACAGTACAATATTGTAAAATTGTGAATATTTTGTATTTTTTTAAGGATTGGAGATTAAAACCAATTATATCACGGATCAAGATCTACATTGCATCATAGACTTTCGTCCAAAATAACATTCAGAATATATGTTTAGAGTTAACCTATTATATGTACTTTCAGATATATAATAAATTATGTGCCTTCTATGATTAAGTATATGCAGTTAACATATTATGTGTATATAATTTATTTATACACAATATATTAATTACATATACATAATATGTTAATTGTTGAATGATCTATAACCTGAAAATTATTTTAGAATAAGATCTACAATGCAAAGGTTGCTGGCCTATGGTATAATTTGCCAGACTAAAGCAACTAATAGTCAATATTTGGGGGGTTAGAAAATGTTTGTTTTTTCAAAATAAAATAAAATAAAATAAAAACTAAGACCACTAGGTGTGGCCAACCAATGGAATCTGCCACATCGGGGCGCAGTATGCAATATATTGATTGGTTAGCAAGTAGGATTTTTATTTATTTATTTATTTTATGTTTTATGTTTTTTTATTCCTCAAGTTGGCGGGTGAGCCGTTTTCTCAATAGTTATCGTGTTGTGTCGATTACGATCCAAAAATCACATCGTTTTACGTAATTTTCTTTCACGCGATCCACTGCAATATACATTTGTATAACTTATAATGTATATTATAATATTATTTTAAAATGTGATGTACATTATTCTAACTCATAAAATAAATTATCTTACTCCAAAAGTTTCATTATTCTTACATAATGTACATTATTTTAACACACAAAGTACGTTATTGTAACTCATAATGTATACTATTCTAACTCATAAAATTTAATAACATCGTTTTGAACGGTGGTGCACACAACAATTTGCCCCGTTTTCTAGATTGGTTGTGGTATACTGGTATCCAAAACTATCAGTCAACTTGGAAACGGGAGATCGTTTCTTTTCAGAACAAACCAAACATGGGACTGTACAATATACCCAACTAACATTTTTTTTAGACAATATAATGGGTGAATTAATAGTTTAAGATTGCTCTCGTTTTCATGGGATGACCAGGGGGTTGGGGTTAGGGCATGCATGCCAAAAACTTTATATGATTATTATACTATTACGCGTGTTAAGAATAACATTTTTTAAAAAAAATTTTGATGATACTAATAATATATAAGTTAAGAATTTTAGAACCTTTAAAATTATGTTGTAATTCTTGTTCTGCTATGTTAATTTGTAAATGCTTAAAATAGGACTTGTGCTTCTTGATTCAAAGTGCAATTGGAAGATCTTGATTGGAAGAACATACACTCAGAAGATCTTCATGCAATAGAACTATACTTGAGTAGAAGTTTATTGGACAACAGATCTTACAATTGATATCAAAAGAATAGATTTCAGTGAAACTGATACATCGACGAGAAGAACCTTTTGATAGATTGAGATAACTATGACCAAGTAGAAAATCTATTAGGGTGTGTTTGGTAACCCGGAAAATGATTTCCAAAAATTATTTTTCGGACTTTTTGTGTTTGGCAACGTCTAGAAAATGTGGTCAACCGAAAACATTTTTCGTTAACCAAGAAAAATACACTCATTTTTCCGGAAAACAACTTCAGGACAAAAAGTCACGAAGCCATTTTCCGGAAATGGAAAATGACCACCGTGCAAGGGATGGCCGTCCCTCTCTGCGTTTTGGCGGACTGGTTTCCGAACCAGTTCGCCGGAGCTCTGGCTCTGGTTTCTGGAAACCAGAACATGCGTGTTTTTTTTCTTTTCTTTTTATAATAAAGATTATTATTTTATATAATTTTATATGTTTTTATATTTTAAATACAATAATAAAACTATATAATTATATAATTCTACTTTTTTTGCACTCATTTTTCCAGAAAATTACCAAACACACAAAGACAGTTTTTCAGGATGCAACCAAACACAGAAAATGAAATTGTTTTCTTGAAAATGACTCATTTTTCAAAAATTATTTTCCTACTTTTCAAACACAGCTTAATTCAATTAACTAAGGAATTGAAGTAATATTTTTCTATAGGAACTTAATTATATTTTAATAAAAATATTATATATTTCATTTGAGATAACATTACAGATCAAAAGAGTTATTCATATATAAAATGTGACAAGTGGGGGATTGGCAGCCAAAAATGTAATAGCGGTAAATAGAAAAGCGTGCCACCTCGATCGTGAGATCAGAGTAATCGGATGTTATTGTCACACATGCATGCATGCATGCATGGAGGGACTAACCACCATTCTAACTTCCAAGTCAACTTTCTTTTTTTTTTTTTGCAAACCCAAGTCAACTTTCTTAATCATACGTTACTTTGCTTTCTTCTCGTGAACGTGAAACATCAAAATCCCAACATACATACATTACTCTACCTTAAATCCTAGCCTTGCGCATTATGCAATTTATATCAATCATACACCGCACCATCGAAAGGATATCATTTCAATAAACCCTTGAAAATTATACATCTCAAAATTACAATTTTGTTTCTTTTGTTGATATGACATTTGATTTTTAATCACAAGGGGCATGCATCTGCGTTTTCTTTATTGACAAGAATATATACTCTCTTGTAAGTCCCTTAACAATATTTTTTTAAAAAAAATTATTTATCATATTATTATAAATGATGCGCTCTCACACACATACACATGTATATAGTCATTTCTAATTAAATTACTAAGAGTAGTTTGTTAACAATTACTACCTCCGTCCCATTTTATGTGTCTGATTCGGTTAACGAGGCTTGACTGAAGTTATTTTTAATCAAATATTTCATAATATTAAGTTTAGTATTGATATACAAAATTTATATATTTAGAAACTACACTAAAAGTACTATTAAACACAAAAAATCAAATTAAAAAATGAGTAAAAATTACTAAAGAAAATAAACAAAGAATAAATAGTTGGTTTGACCAATGAATAGTAAGTAGGACAGGTAAAATGGGACAGATGGAGTACTATACTGTAGATTATGATGATCCGACTACATACTAACATAATTGTTCATTATTAGTGTATTATAGATTTATTTTTCATAAGTTTATTTTTAATTTATTACCTAAAAATAAACGTGCATTATCTTAAAAATAAGGAGAACACTTAAAAAGTGTAGACTTATCCAGGTCTTCAATTTATGTTGATCTTGTGGGTCATGTGTTTTTTTTAGTATTAATTTTATCAGCGATCATTTTTAAATCTTGAAAAAAAAAAATAACTGATAGTGGATTATTTATAAATTTAATGAATTACATTATTTGCCTTAAGTTACTTATGATGAAATCACAACCATTAATTCGTCAAGATGACCCTGCGCGCGCACACATATATAAAAAATTATAGAAAAATTCAGACTCTCTATTTAGTGGATGTGTGTGTTTATAATTTTTTGGTTTTTATTTTTTATTTTTAATTTCGGTATTTTTTTGGAGGGGTAATATGGAATAATTTTTGTTTTGTCCTTAAGACTTGTTTGCTCCTTATTTCATTCAAGTTATATCTCTTCTAGCCTCAATTGTGAACAAGTGTGAAGTTTTCATTCAAGGCCAAGTTTTGCATAATCTCAACTTAGTATTTTTGCAAACTAAATTCTCACACGCTTTAATCATTTTGGTGCTAGCTTGGTTATTGGCTTTAGAATGGAACTTGTGTGCCAAGCTAAGGTAATTCTTGAAACAAGTTGTGTTATAGCAAGTTGGTTTGTGATTTGATAGGTTGTGCAAAGTGGAAGTATGATCAATTTCATTAATTGCTAGGTTGATAATTTATCTATTGTCTCTTCTTGAGGGCAAGCAAATGTTTAAGTGCGGATGAGTTGATAAGTGCTTATTTGTCTATATTTTTCTCCCTTTTACTAAGCCATTTTACTTATAGATCATTCCAAATTTCATGAGGTTATGACTAAATTGTGTTATTTTGCAAGGAGTTTGGTTTGGAAAACTTTAGGAGCAAAGATGAGTATTTTCATGCAATTTGACGGGCATCGGAGTCAAATAGAGCATTTGGAGTCAATGAGAGCTAAATATATAAAGCTAAGAGTTGTGTTTTCAATGGTCTTGGTCATTTGGGCAAACCAAAACAAAAGAGAAGCAAAAGATCAAGACATTGCAATTCTCGCACTGCACGCTAACGTCTTAGTATTTGGACCATATTTCGGCCTAGGTATGTCCAGATGAGGTGATTCTTGCGCCATTGGAAAGAAGACTCGATGGCTACAACTCCCATGACGTCTTAATTATTTATTCTTAATTTTCTTGTTGATTGTTTCCTACTTTGTGATTCTTGTTTTGACTTCAAATTTCTTATTTCCCTTTATGCCCTTTTATTTTTACACGAATTGAGAATATTTGTTTTGTAAGGTGGATTTATCTTGCACGTTATCCATAACCTTTGCTGTCAGCTTTTAGTCCCTCCATTTTTCATCTTCTATATCCGTTCTGCCATTCATCACTCGCTCTCTGTTCCTGGAATGACAATGTGTCATGTAATATATTACGCTACCAGAAAAAAACACTAATAATTGGTAATGGTGGAAAACTATTCCCTAATTTAATAATAATTTAATTCCAGAAAACTATTCGATTTTGACTCGGATTTATTGGCTCGGTTTGAGAACCTGAGCATTCCCTAGTTTAATAATAACTTAAATTTCAAAATCTAAACTTTTCAAAAAAAAAAAAAATTCAAAATCTAAACAAAAATGCATATTTAAAAATTCAAAGTCCTAACAACATCACATAAAACTTAATCCAAATAACAAGATAGCAATCTAAGTATCTAATAGGAAAAAAAAAGTGCCAAGCATATTGTGCTCAGATAGCATGTAGTGATTCTCCATATGAGAGGTTATGAGATCGAGCATCGGCAGATGCTATATTGATATATATATATATATATATATATATATATTTGAGTAATTTTGTAAAAATAAAATAAGCATTTAAGTGTATATATAATGAATCGATTTTCATTTCGGTTCTAATAAAAACCGGACCGAAAGCATTGGGTTTGCCAAAAACATAATCGTTTGGTTTATATTAAAAACTAAAACAGAACCAAACCAAAACCATTCAATTAATTTGTCAAAAACATAATTGTTTGATTTATGTCCACTTCCCGACACCATTTTGGTTTATTTAAACAAAAAATTCATCCACAATTTTATTTCCGACAAAAATACCGTTATTCTAACCATGTAGGTGGTGGGAAACTTTTGTCCAATTTTACGATGCATATAACTACTCTTTGTTTTCTCTCTCAAAGGTGGTCAAAATTTTGGGAGAAGCCTACTTTTTGTATGCTATTTCAATTTATTCTAATCCTTCAAAGTGTTGGAGAAAATCCTGAATTTTGGTAACATTTTTCAATAGATTTCTCATTCTAGGAATACACAAATTTAAAAGTTCGAGATTATAAATAAAAACATATAAATGATATAAATGTTTAGCACTACTCATATATAAGTTTATAAAACTCAAAACCTCGACCATACTAATAATACTGAAATGCCCAAGTTAGGAATATAGTCTCTCCGTGAAAATATTTTGAGAAACATAAGCTAGATATGAAGGTGAAACTTCAAACTTATATTTATATATAAATGCATGGATGCATTTAATTTTCAGCTCACTGTTGTTTCAAGTTTCATCAGTTTGATATAGATATGAAGGTGAAACTTCGGCATTAATATGTGTATTTAATTATTATTATTATTATTATTATTATTTTAGTTCACTATAGTTTCACATTTCATCAATTTCTCAGGTTTGATTTAATTTGTTAAAAATTAACCTGAAAATTGAATATAAAAAGAAACTGCAATTCATTACTCATGTTTAATTTAATTATAGATAAAATGTAATTAACACAATGGTGTAAAATAAATACTAAATGCCTTAATTAAGTACAGTTAGAAACTGCAATTCTTACCCATGTTTAATTTAATTATTCTGATTCCAATTCAAATTCGAATAAAATTCGATTCGAAATATGAATACGAATTTAAATTATTCGAATTCAAATAGAAATATTCGAATTTGAATCACGAATTAAATTAAAAAATATTTGATTTGTTTACACCTATGTACTGAAATACTGAATGCCTTAACTTAGAAAAAATAATTTTTTTTAAAAAAAAAGATAAAAATAAAATGCCTCGAAAGGGGTAGTCGAGTGGGTGAAGTATGGTTCTCATACCAGAAGATCAAGAGTGTGATTCTTCATTATTGTCGTCAACACTCTCTCATTCGAACCCGTCGCATAGGGTCTTCATAGTACAATTTATTGCTCATGTGTTGGTTTGCACGTTATTACACAAAACTGACAAAAACAGGGTTACCTAATGTACACCTTGAATAGTGGCTATAGGCTTTCATCGTCACAAAAAAAAAAATTAAATTAAATTAAATATTTCCATAAAATAATAAGAAGATTAACTACAAAGTTGTGACCTCTAAAATAGCTAAGCAATTATTGAAAATTACTAATAGTGTGCATTGGATAAACTAGCTTAGATTGCCTGTAGCTGATGCCTGATATATAGACTCAAACTAAAAAAGTCAATAGCATCCTCTCGCTATGAGTCGAACTTGTAATCTTATGTGTTACCAAATGAACAACCTGCCAAAGACATTGTGTTCTAGTGGCACCCGATTTACACTCCCACATGGAAGGGAGTGGATTCGAGCCTCAGTGAAGGCGACTGTTGACTTCAGTAGGTTACGAAAGTAGCTATGGACAGATACTACATTATAACAGAGTTTGTAGTACTCCAAAAAAAAAAAAAAAGAATCAACAACCTAACCAACTTGATTGAGATTGTCCACAACTACAAAAATAAAAAATAAAAAATAAAAAATAAATACTTCAGAGGGAGTCAGTTTAATTATTATCACTATAAATGACTTCAGAATTCATCTCTCAAATCAATTATAAGATCGAGAAGAAAATGTCAATGAAGAGATGAATCCAAAATTTCTTTGTGGTTTAATATTTGTATTAATGTTATTATTAGCACATTCCAAGAATCGTCACTAAATATGGCACAATACTTGATGGAGATATCAGTGTGGTAAGTTACTATTAGAGAATTTTTACAGTATCAATTCATATCAATATTTTTTGTACCTGATATAATTATAGATGCCTTAGATGGTATATTATTTTTGTACTAAGTACTATAGAGACTAATGCAGATATAGTACTCAATAAACCCAAATAACGTCAGTAAATTATTAGAAAAATTTTACGGTATTAATTGGCATTGGTATTTTTGTATATAATACAATCATACATGATATATTTTTCTATAAAATGTACTGAACCAACAAATGTAGATATAATACTTGATAAATTCAAATAACATATATGATTGTACGAGGTATATACAAAACGTACTACAAATTCTTGAATTTTAATATTTGATTATGTATTAATGTTTTAGGCATTGTTGGATGTTTGGAATGAAGCATGTAAAGATACAACCCCAAGCACAATTTTGATCCCAAAAGGCACATATCCAATGAGCCAAGTAGTGCTTTCAGGTCCATGCAAGGCCCCAATTCGCCTTCAAATCCATGCTACATTGAAAGCCCCTCTTGATCTTAAGACACCTGATCCGAAAAAGGAATGGCTTACGATTCAATACGTTGATAATTTCACACTCTCCGGTGGTGGCATTCTTGATGGCCAAGGAGCTCTAGCTTGGTTACGAAATGATTGTGGTAGAACAATTGGATCTTGCAATAAGCTTCCCAATGTAAGTCTAAAGTTTAGAATGATTTCTTTGATTTGATTTATATGTGGTCATGAAGTGATGAAGCTCTTGTTTTTATGGATTTAATTAACTCTTTTTTTTCTTTTTTTTTATGATGATATGATACAGAATTTGAGTTTGAATTTTTTGAGAAATTCGGTGATTCAAAACATGACTTCTCTGAATAGCAAATTGTTTCACGTCAATGTTTTTGGAGGCAAGAACTTAACAATCGACAATTTCACCATTATTGCACCCAATACTAGTATTAACACTGATGGAATTCATGTTGCGAGAATAGTTGATGTTACTATTAAAAATACTATCATAGTGACGGGGGATGATTGCATCTCAATTGGAGATGGAACAGAAAATCTTCATGTAAAAAATGTGACATGTGGGCCGGGACATGGCATCAGTGTGGGAAGCCTTGGCAAAATACCTGGTGAAAAACCTGTGAAAGGTATCTTTATCAAAAATTGCACACTTATAAACACGGATAATGGTGTTAGAGTGAAAACATGGCCAAATTCTTACCCTGGAGTGGTCATTGACTTACATTGTGATGATATAGTCATGCACAACGTCAACAATCCAATTTTGATAGATCAACAATATTGCCCTTATAATAAATGCCAAAAAGAGGTACATATACACAACCTTCATATATACTCTCTACCATTTTCAATCAAATGGATTTAATGAATACCATTACAAAGATTCACAAATACAAATGCAATATTGTTAAGATTTTGTTGTTTTGATTTTCAGAAACCATCCCTTGTAAAGATCAGCAATGTGAGCTATGACAATATAAAGGGTACATCTGCAACAGAGAACGCAGTGACTTTCATATGCAGTCGAAAGGTGCCATGTGAGAGAGTTGTGGTTGGTCACATTAACTTGACCTTCCATGGAGATAGTGCCAAATCCAAATGCTCCAATATAAAACCCATACTTATTGGAACACAAAACCCACCAATTTGCAATAAGACTGCCTTGCCATCTCCCTCACCTTCTCCCTTGCCATCTCCCTCACCTTCTCCCTTGTCAACTCCCTCACTAAATCCCTCTCCAGCTTTCTCACCATCTCTCTCTTCATCTCCCTCACCAGATTCTTCACCATCTCTCTCGCCAAATCCCTCGCCAGATTCTTCACCATCTGTCTCGCCAGATTCCTCATCATCTCTCTCGCCAGATTCCTTTCCATTTCACTGGCTAGCTTAAAGTGTTGTACTTGTTTTTTATTTGCGGATAATTTGCTTGTGATAGTTTGGTTATTGTTGTTGTAAATGAAATAATGTTTTCTGGTGTGAATCGTTGTATCTTGTGCAATTGATAATAGCATATATAAAGTAAGAGAGAAGACTAGAGAAATGGAGATAAAAGGAGACATTAATCTATTTGATGGAGCTAATAATTGAAATGGGTCCAAATTAATTAATTATAATTGCAGATAAAAATAATAAGAATGGAATAATGGAAATAATAAATAATAGGACAAAGATGGTTATGAGATTGCTTGTTTAATTGTTTGCATATTGTAGTAATTGAACAAAGTACACATGTCTCTATTGAGACAAGGAGGGTGCTATTTAAACTTTAGAGCTCATGCTTAGCCGACCCGATTTCCCAACGCAACAAACCCCAAGGTTGGTATGTACTTGGTCTACATGAATTGCCTTAGAATCACACTATGTCTCTCGGGCTCAAGATTCATTCACTAGCACTTTAGTGTCAAACCTTTACACTTTTCGGAGTCTTCCTTTTCATTCACTTGCATTTGTGGCGATTGTTAGGAAAAATGCAAGTCACGAAAAGTTTTGTGGTTCATGACTTACTCATGGTTTAATATTATTCACCATAAATACATGATGGTGTGTAAGTTCCAATCCCTGCTCAGCGTGCACGAAGACGAGGATTGCTGTGTTAACAACTAAATATGCAAACTTGATAAATTTTAACAACTAAATATGCAATCTTTACCCATTCAAGTTTGCATAGTAAAGTTGGGGATAATTAGGAAAATTCCACTGCATTTTTTTTAAAAAAAAATTGATCTAATCCATCCGATTTTTTTCAAATATAAGACTGAGATTGATTCTTATTTCTCTCTTAATAACTTAGTTCTCATTTGATCCATCCAATACCTAAAACATTAATCTAAAACAGACTGGAGCTTGTTATGAATCTATATTCAACAAATAATAACCAGAAAAATTATAAGCATTATAAACAAAATGGATTATATCATATTATCATGTAGTACGAAGTGGTTGGCCCATGAAGCGACTACTACTCTATTAGTCAGCAGGCCAACCGTAGCCCAATCATCCATCAGTTGTTATGCTATGGACCTGGTCCACCTTGAGGTGGACCAGGTCCATATTCACAATTTTAGTACTTTATAATTTTTGAATTTTATATTCATAATTTTTTATCTTTGTATTCATAATTTTTTAACTCTATATTAACAATTTCAGAACTCTATATTCAATAGTATAACACAATTTTTGAATTTATATAACAAAATTGCGAATATAGAGTTCAAAAATTATAATATTGAGTAATGTAATTTTGTATATTGAGATTTAAAATTGTGAATATATAGTTCTAAAATTATGAACATAGAGTTCTAAACTTATGAACATAGAGTTTTTAAATTGTGATCATGGACCTGAGTCAACCTTACAAGGTGGACCCGGGTCCATAGCATAATTTGCCTTATACCATGGACATAAATACATTTTTAAGAGTTTTATTACATGGACTCTCAAATCTTACTCTCTGATGTGGCGGGCACTGATAAGCTACTTTTTTCTTTTAAATCCTAATACAAGTATCTACATCAAGATTTTGTGTGGAGTAAAAGTTGAGAGTATATATAGTATTTTTCCCCATTTTTTATTTTGAAAGGATATTTTTTTTTCCCATTTTTAATATACTTAAATTTCATGTTTGAAAGTTAATTATTTGAATATTGAAGGTTTATTATTTGATATATTATCAAATAATAAACTTTAGATACATATATAATGTACTTTTAATATATTAATTAAAAATAAATATTTTTTTCTGATTTAAAGTGCAACGTGAACTGTGGTCCACACTATAATTTGCGAGACTCAGCCAATTCAATATGGCCAATTGGCCATGGCACAAGTTAGCCCACTTTCATTTCATTCTAAATCATTACAATAGTAAATACTAAATAGAGGCAATTACACAATGGATCGGGTCTATCTTACATTGTAAATTCTGGTCCAAAAATAATATTCAGATTATATACATTTAGTTAATATATTATATACTTTCAAATAACAAATAAATTAAAAGTACGTAATATCTTAATTATAATCAGTACAAAATTTATTAACTGAAGGTACATAATAAGTTAATTGTCGATACATAATACGCTAATTGTAATAGTTATATAATTTATTAATTGTAAGCACATAATATGTCAATTGTATATATATAATATGTTAATTTAATAGATATATAATTTATTAATTGAAACCCACGGACAGCGACGAACCAGTTATCCATGCAAGCACATGAGATACTTGATTTGCTGACCTCTTGACATGGTGAACAAAGACGTTCCCAATACCCCTAGCAATCATATGACATTGCTTAACAACTAAATCGACATACGAGTGATCTAAGTAACACGAATTAAAAGCAACAAAAAAATTTAAACAATCTGATATCTCCCTAGATTATCTGTTGTACTATATTTTTTTTTTTGAATACAACTGACCCTATTACATTGTAGTATCTGTTCATCTATACTTTTCTCAACCTAATGAAGGATAAAGAGTCAATTTCGAGATCTCCTCCACTGAGACTCGAACTCATGACCTCCAATCTGAGGGTGGCCACTACATGCCAATTGAGCACAAAGTGCTTGGCATCTGTTGTACTATATAGTTTCTTTGTTTTGAAATAAATTTAAAATACAAACATTATTGTCGTGTATCTGATACTAGTAAAAATAAAATGGAAGCTTCATTTGAAGACCAAAGAACTAGGAATCTAATTAATTAATTATGCATTATGCATAATTTGTAGGAATGGAAGTGTTTGCTTAGTAATGGAAAATTAAATTATTTATAGTATTATTTTTTTCCCATGGCTACAGCTAGCAAACCAAATATGAAAAAGTTGTCCTCAATATTTGAGGCAAAAGGTATGGATCCCCGGCATTCATTACGTTACGGTCCCATGCTTCATAATTTTTGCAATAAAATGAGAATTTTCAAACGATTAGGTGAAAATAATAGGAAATTTTTGTTTTAAAAAGATGGAAAATTAGGCAATCTTCCATGTGAACACAAGAATAATTCATTCCTGAAAGGTATATTTCTCATTTTCAAGGGGAATATTTGTTTTAATTTGGTAAACTTTCACAATCCTTCTTTGGTTCAATGACATTTAGTAAACATGTATTAGCAATTTTTTAAAACCCAATTTGTCAATGACATTATAGTGTAGTGATATAAGATCTTTGGTAAAAGATTATGAATTCAATTTCAACTCTTATGTAATACATAACTTATGTGTTCAATAACTTAATTAGATCCGATTTTACTTTGTGTTCAAGATCATTGACCTATAAGATAAAATACTTATAAATTTTCTTTCATATTATTAAATAAAAAAGAGTAATGCTAAATTCTCGTTTTAAATGTATCTTCTAATATTCACATCTTGATATGTCATTGCTAGATTATTGTCTTATTCTTGTATTTGATTATAAAGTGATTTTTTTTAAAACTTGTTGGGAGTTCATTGTTTCATGAATAATCCATGAATATAAAGACTTTTATTACCACATTGAGACTTGAATATTATGAAGAAAATTAAGGAGGAGAAAATAGTTTTTTTTTTTTAAAAAAAAATTGGAAAAATATTTCAAGAACTTTATATTATATCATTATATGAATTAGGCTGGGAAAAAAAAAGACTATTCTTAATTACTAATGGTAGCTAAGTAGCTTCAATAATTCAATAGGAACATGCTATCTACCCCTACAATTACCACTCTCTATTGTTTTTGGTGCTTCAACCAAAGGCTCTCAATCGAGAGCACTATCTAATCTTGAGTTGTGGAGTGCTATGGGCATCTGCCCAAAGCAAGTCTTCCATGCCCTTTGGGGTGTTGCCAATAATGTAGAGCTCCCAATAATCCTTCAACTGCCGGAGGTTCGCAAGTCCATTTGCACATTGATTCCCTTCTCTATTAATATAGGAGAAATAAATCGTGTTGAATTTTCACCACTCACTATGTATGACTCTATTAGCCACTCTCATATTAAAAATGAAAAAATCTTTTATTTTCATGGATTAAGTGTGAAACAGCTGAACTCATCGTGAGTTAATAAAAAATTTACTATCGAATAAAAAGATAACACATTACGAAATGGCTAATAGAAAGTTTTAATTGTAGGGTTTCTAGCATGGTTAATTCAATAATTGGCAAACAACTTATTTATTTAAAAGTTTTATGTTGCCTTTACAGCTTTACTAGATTATAAAGCGGAGGCAAATAATAAGATTAATATATATGTTGGGAGAAGATTAATATATATGCTTTATCATTTTGGTGTTAACTAGACGATCCGTTTAAAATTGGTATTTATTTTTTCCCCACAAAGTATTTAAGGTGTATCAGTTGTTGAAACTTAAGATGCGTAGTTTGTGTTCTTAAAGTGTGTGATTTGTGTGTTTAATGTACATGTTTTGTGTTTTAAGGTGCTTTGTTTGTATTTTTAAGGTGCATAATTGGTGTGTTTAAAGTCAGTGGTTGGTGTACTTAAGGTGCACCATTTTTAATGCTTAAGATGCATGATTTGTATTCTTAATGTGCTTTGTTGGTGTGCTTAAGGTATGTCGTTGTATATTAACCGCATAACTGCACGGGAAGCTATTT
>NXFB01000132.1:82984-99876 GCA_002525835.2 Ipomoea batatas | reverse complement strand
AGATATTTTAAAGTGGATATATTTCCTAGTTGAGGAGGAATATTTCCAACAAAATTATTATGAGAAAGATTAAGATGAACTAACTTGCCTAGAGAACCAATAAACCTTGGAATTATTTCAAATTGATTGCAGCTAAGATCCAAGTAATTGAGAAATGGTAAATCAAGCAAGGAAGGGCCGATGTCACCTTGTAAAGCAGGGTTGATGTCACAAGACCAGTCTGGAGTGCATGATGCTTCATTTATGCACATGGTGTTAGGCCCCAAATCACCCGCAACCACATGCCCGGTTCTATTGTCACAACCAACTCCTTCCCATTTACAACAGTCGTCATCTCCATCGGTCCATGAAGAAAGAAGGTTATTAGGGTCGGAAATGTGCTTGAAGCTCAAAAGTGCTTGTCTCTCCTTCTCGTTGCAGATGCTGCTCCCAACTGAGTTTCCAATAATACTCAAAAGGAACAGAAACCAAGCAAGAAAGGAACAAGATTGAGGATGCTTGAAACTAGAAGTCCTCATCAGGATTGAATTGAAGCTAGACAATTGATTCAGAAATAGTACAAGTTTAATTGCAGGTGTATAGTTGTTTGTGTGTGGTGTAGGACTACTCCAATCAACAACTATATATAAGGCTATCTCCACCTTACCCTATTCTGGACCCTATTGGATGCGATATTATCAATTTTACAATTAATCACTATTAGGTCATACTTGGGTGAAACCGTCTCACCAATTCTTATCCATGTGACGGGTCAAGTCAGCTCGCATCAATATGACAATGTAATATTTATACTGAAAAATGTAATAATACTAATAAGGAATAAAGTATTTATTTACTTGTAAGAAAAATATACTACGTAATATTTTTACATTTTGATGTAAAAGTTTACATTTTTCATCAAAATTATTACATAAGGGGCCATGTGAAAATGAAAATAAGAAAAGGAAAAACAAAAAAAAACAAAAACAAAAACAAAAACAAAACAAAACAAAAAAAAAACAAAAAACAAAACAAAACAAAAAACAAAAAGGGAAAATTGCATTTTTCGTCCCTAAGTTATATGGTATTTGCAGAATTCGTCCCTAAGTTATGGTAATACTCACTTTTCATCCCTAAGTTATCATTGGCGTTGCACTTTTCGTCCCTGAGTTATTCAAATTGTAAATTTCGTCCCTAAGTTATCATTACGTTGCAGTTTTTGTCCCTAACTTAAGTTTGCAAACTTAGGTAAATTGTCGTTTTAAAAAAATTTTAATCGAACTTTTTCAGTAAACTTCGTTAAAAAAATTGACATTGAACCGAAAAAGTTCGATTAAAAATTTTTTAAATGAAAATTTACCGAAGTTTGCACACTTATGTTAAGGACGAAAAGTGCAACGCAATGATAACTTAGGGACGAAATTTGCAATTTGAATAACTCAGGGACGAAAAGTGCAACGCTAATAAGAACTTAGGAACGAAAAGTGAGTATTACCCTAACTTAGGGATGAATTCTACAATTACCCTATAACTTAAGGACGAAAAATGCAATTTTCCCAAACAAAAACAAAAACAAAAGGCCAAATAAGATTGCAATGGCCTGGGCATAAGTGCAAGGGTGAAGATAACTTAAGCAGTTGGAAAATTTGTTTTTTTCTTATTCACAAAGACAAAATTGACCCGACATTTGTGCATATATAAGTAACAAAAGATTTAAAAGTATTACATTTTCCTTTAAAAGTATTACATTTACCATTATAAGTAACAAAAGATTTATTCTGATTAGTATTAAATTTGAGCATATATAAGTATATAAGTATGACATTTGTGCGTATAAGTATCACAGTTTCACATTGACCCGACCAAACCTGTATCACGGTGAGACGGTCTCACACAAGTTTTTGCCTATTTATATAATAATTAAACAAATATCATTAATCTATATTTATATTGAATATATTATCATTAATGAAAATCATTCACTTTAGAGACCTAGTCAATTCACAAAGTTTATCGTAAATTTCGACTCAACAAGAATATGTATCACTAGTGACAAATTGCGTAAAATAATTGGTCTCCTGTTGACTCGTGAGCCTTTTGGGACGAGCTATTTTGGACAGCTAGTGAAGGAGATGAACGAATGAATTCTTGATTCAACTGACAAAGAGAGAGATACAGTCCTATAAGAGGAAGGACACTAAACTCTCCTATTCTATAGCTGTTACAATATTGACTAAGTATTAATAATAATAATAAGGAATATACAAAATATTATAAAGACACTTAGACTATGGTTAATACTCCCCCTCAAGCACAAGGGTGAAGAGATGAAACATTGAGCTTGTCCCGAAGTAACTGGAACCTTGGCGCCGGGAGTGGTTTGGTGAAGATATCGGCCAACTGATCTCTCGTTGAAATGAAGTTGACCACCAAGTCCCCAGAAGCAACTTTGTCACGCACAAAATGATAGTCGATTTCAACATGTTTTGTGCGAGCATGAAAGACCGGATTGGCTGCTAAATATGTGGCACCGAGGTTGTCGCACCAAAGAGTTGCCGGTTTTCCTGAATGCAGTCCTAACTCGCGAAGCAGTGAGACTAACCAGGTGACCTCGGCGGAGACATCGGCTAAGCCTTTGTATTCAGCCTCTGTGGAAGAGCGAGCCACCGTGCGCTGTTTCCTGGAGACCCACGAAACAAGATTGTCACCGTAGAACACGGCATAGCCACTGGTGGATTTCCTGTCAACTGGACACCCGGCCCAGTCGGAGTCTGAATAGGCATGCAACTCGGATGAAGAAGAGACCACAATACGCAGCCCCAAGTCCTGTGTGCCTTTTACGTAGCGCAACACCCTTTTGAGCAACCCCCAGTGCTCATCTGTCGGAGAGTGCATGAACTGACACAGGCGGTTAACCGAATAGGACAGATCAGGCCGAGTAATAGTGAGATATTGCAAGGCCCTGACAATGTGACGGTATTGTGTTGGATTCTCAAAGGGATGCAGAGAAGGCGTGGCGGATTGAGTGACAGCGGCAGGAGTGGCTAGGGCTTTGCAATCGGTCATTCCGGCACGAGTTAAGATATCTCTCATATACCGACGCTGAGACAGAATGAGACCTGTGCCATCGATGAGTGTCTCTATGCCCAAAAAGAAACTTGGTGTCCCTAAGTCCCTGATCTTGAAAGCAGTGGAGAGCTGAGAAAGGAGAGAATCTACCAAGGTGGAGTCATTGCCCATCATGATAATATCGTCAACATACACGAGTAAGAACACCCGGGAGGTATTCACAGTGTAGTAAAAAAGCAAGACGTCTGTCTTCGAGGCATGAAAGTCGGTAGTGATCAGAAAGTCGTGGAGACGTTTAAACCAGGCCCGAGGAGCTTGTTTCAAACCATACAGAGAACGCTTCAAATGACAGACGTGGTCAGGGTGTACTGGATCTTCATAACCAGGTGGCTGCTTCATATACACAGTTTCGGCCAAATGTCCATTCAAGAACGCATTATGAACATCTAACTGACGGAGAGTCCAGGAGTTTGAAACTGCGAGTGAAAAGAGCAGTCGAACTGTTGTCGGTTTTACTACTGGACTGAAGGTTTCGAAAAAGTCCTCTCCTGCCACTTGATTATACCCTTTTGCGACGAGGCGTGCTTTATAACGTTCCACTGTACCATCTGCTTTGCGTTTAGTGCGAAAAACCCACTTGCATCCGATAATGTTCATAGAAGGAGCAGCCGGTATTAAATTCCAAGTGTGGTTGTGTAACAGTGCATTGAACTCTTGGTCCATGGCGTCACGCCAGTGAGGATGACCAACTGCTTGAGAATAACATGTAGGATCAGTCGTGGTATTGAGAGCATAGAATTGCTCTCCCGTGCCTTTTGTCTTTTGCCGGGTTCTCATAGTGTGTCCGCCTCTCTGAACTCGTCTTGTATCGGGTTGAGTCTGTGAGGATGTGGACGTGTTAGCCCCAGTGGTGAACTGGGTTGGTGATCCGGAAGAGGGCGGCGACGCAGTAGGCTGCGGATCAGGTTCCACAGTTACGGGTGGAGCTGTGAGTAGTGGAGTAGGTTGTGGAATAACGGGTGCAACAACCCAAGGCAATTGCGCCGGGGAGAGATTATCCTGTGTGGCAGTCTGCATAACAAAAGGAAAAACACTTTCGTCAAACCGCACATGACGACAGATAAAGACCCTCCCCGTGTCAAGGTCCAAACATCGGTATCCCCTATAGGAAACTGGGTAACCTAAGAACACACATGGAGTGGACCGGTACTCAATTATATGACGATTATATGGCCTAAGGTAAGGAAAAGAGCGGCACCCAAAAACCCGAAGGAAAGTATAAGGTGGGTGAGTGCGATGCACTCGATAATACGGTGTTTCAAAATTAATGGCAGACGAGGGTAGGCAATTTATTAGGTACGTAGCTGACTCAAAGGCGAAGTCCCAATATTTTAAGGGAGTGGAACTTGTGGCTAGTAGGGCAAGTCCCGTTTCAACTACATGCCGGTTTCGGCGTTCCACCATCCCGTTTTGTTCGTGGGTATACGCACACGACTGACGGTGAATAATACCAAGAGACTCGAAAGTGGTATGCAGGCGGCGGTATTCACCTCCTAAGTCGGACTGAATGGTTTTGATAGAACGAGAAAATTGCCGTTCTACCATCACCCGGAAAGCATCAAAGATTTTATAAATGTCTGATTTTAACCTTAACGGGTAAAACCAGCAAAATGGTGAGTAGTCGTCTACAAACAAAACAAAATAACGACTACCCGAAACAGAAACAACTGGTGACGGGCCCCAGATATCAGTATAGATTAAGTCTAATACATTATTGCTACTGCGTAAAACCCTATCTAAAGGAAAACGGGCCGATTTGGCCATTTGACAAGCAGTACAAAGATGATCTGGATTAGCTTTATTTGAGGTGACCTGACAGTGTTTGAGGACTCGATTCAAAGCTTGGGTGTGCGGGTGGCCTAGACGCTGGTGCCATACACTAGATGATGCTCGCGCGGAAAGAAACACAGAGTGAGTACGTGGGACTAGGAGCTTGTATAGACCTCCCGCAGTAGACCCTTTAAGCAGAACCGCCTGCGTTTTGGAATCCTTCACAAGAAACAAACTCTTATGAAACTCAAAGAATACATCGTTTTCATTTGTGAATTTGTAAACTGACAGTAAAGGTAACGATAATTGCGGCACACACAGAATATCAGACATTTTTAATTGATGAGAATTAGAATAGATAACCGATTGACCGACACGGGAAACGTCCAAACCTGTACCGTTGCCGACCTTCAGTACGTCACCACCGGAATAGGCGGTGGAATGATCAACCATCTGATCATCCGGCGTTGCATGCGATGTCGCCCCGGTGTCCGGATACCATGCGTCAACGCCTGCCGGAGCTGCACCGTCGGAGGAGTAGGCCACATTAGCTTGAGACTCAGATCGATCAGCGTAGCGCCGGAAGCAGGTCACGGCCGTGTGGCCGTGCGATCGACATATCTGACATCGGGGAGTGCCGCCTCTGCCACGTCCTTGGCCACCGCCGTGTCGACCGCGACCCTGCCTTCCGCGGCAATTGGAGGATTGGCGTCCGCCGTTGCTGCTTCGTCCACGGCCAGCGTACAACGCCTGCGGGGCTGAGGCTGCCGATGCGTCGCCAGGCAGAAGCTCGTCGGAATAAATGAACTCCTGCGACTGCAGGTGATCGGCAAGCTGCGGAATTGTCACTGCAGCACCACCGGCGGTGAGAGATCTAGCCATCTGCCGGTACTCCAGTCGAAGTCCTCGCAGAACGTATAGAATCTGCTCCTCCGCTGACAACGGCCGCCCGGCGAGCGACAGACCTTGGACGAGCATCTGAGCTCTGCCCAGGTATTCGGACGGCGACATGCTGCCTTGACGCAGCGACTGGAACTGCCCTAGCAGGCTAAGGCAGCGAGATCGGGTGGAAGCTGAGAAAGCGGTGGTAATGGAGTCCCATACCTCCCGTGATGTCTCGAGCCCAACCGCCAAGTACATTACTTCGTCCGACAAAGACGATACGATCAGCGAAAGAATAAGCTGATCCTGTTGAACCCAGGCGTGGTACGCGGGATTCGTCGGAGCAGAGGAGGAGCCCGCCGGCGTCGGCGATCCGAGGTTGGCCGGCGGACATGGCAAACTGCCATCAAGATAACCCAATAAACCTTGGCCTTTGAGGAAGGGATAGATTTGGGTACGCCAGTATAGGTAGTTTCGGGAATTCAAACGTTGGGAAACAAGGTGATGGCCGGCCGTGAGAGGGTTTGGGGTGGTCGGAGGCGGCGGTGGTGTGGTGGCTACCGTAACGGCGGTGGTGGTGGTTGGATTAGCCATCGAATTAGGAGAGTCGGGAGTAGAAAGCGCCTAACACTACTGATACCAGATGAACGAATGAATTCTTGATTCAACTGACAAAGAGAGAGATACAGTCCTATAAGAGGAAAGACACTAAACTCTCCTATTCTATAGTTGTTACAATATTGACTAAGTATTAATAATAATAATAATAAGGAATATACAAAATATTATAAAGACACTTAAACTATGGTTAATAAAGGAACCATCGCTTTTTACTTCTTAATATATACGAAGTGTGTATATATATATATATATATATATATATATATATATATATATATGTTACAGAACACATCATTCTACGTACTAAAACGCACCAGAGAACCGATAAAACAAACTATTCCACACAATATACCAAATGCATCTATTCACTTAAAATTCATCAATATACTTAATAAAACACATCATTCTAGGTATTAAAATGTACCACAACGTGCCTCATTTCAGATTATAAGCATACACTATTTACACATATTAGAAAACATGTGCTAGTTTTCAAAAAAACAAAAACAAAAAAAAACAAAAAAAACATGTGCTAAAATATGCACCATTATACGTATTAAAATGCACCACACTTATTAGAAACACATGTGTTAAAATACACACCATTCTATGTATTAAAATGCACCAGACGACATATTAAAATACACCGTTCCACAACACAGTTACACATCATTCTACGTATGAAAATGCACCAACGGATAGATTAAAACACACCATTCCACAACACAGTTAATGCACCAACATACGTAATAAAACGCACCACAACATGTATTCAAACGCACCACACTATGTCCTAAAATGCATCATTCCAATTCACGTAATATAAATACTAAAATTACCATAATAACCCCACTTAAACATACGCGAATTTTAGTAAGATTAATGAAATTGGACGGTGCAGATTAGGCCGCATGACCGCACCGGAGCTCGCCGCCGCATTTGAACAAAAAAAAAAACAAAACAAAAAAAACAGGTGCGGTCGTGCTCTCCCGTGCGGTTCACCCCACTCAATGTTACGAAATACACCACTCAATGTTAAGAAACACACCACACAAATATGCAATGTGGTGTGTTTCTTAACATTGTGGTGTGTTTCATTGTGGTGTGCTTCTTAACATTGAGTGGTGTATTTCGTAACATTGAGTGGTGTGTGACCGCACGGTCGCACGGGAGAGCACGCTGCACCTGAATATTATTTCTGTATATATACTGTGCATCATATAATATATATTACATAATATTAGTGTTTGTTCATAGTCTAGTAAATACTAAACCAAGTTTATAATTATAATGACAAGTCGATATACAACGTAAGGACTCTGCGAGGAAAAAGTTGACTTGATGTGGATGCATAATACAAGATATGATGTGTCACTTACTAAACACCACATATGAATTTTTCAAAAATGTCACATAGTACATAATATTAGTGTTTGTTCATAGTCTAGTCAATAGTGGTGCCCCCATTTGCAGGGAATGTATTTGGATTATGTTGCTATTCCACAGTCTAGTCAATAGTGGATGGTGCCCCCATTTCCATGGAATGTATTTGGATTATGTTGCTATTCCACACTTTCATTGTCATTGAGAAATAACTTTTAATTATAAAAAAAAGTAAAATAAATATAAGAAAATTTTCAAATAAGAGAATGATATTAAAGTAGATACACATTATTCAATAAATAAATTTATTATTAAAGTAAGTCATATTTATAGAAATTACATATATATATATATATATGTGTGTGTGTGTGTGTGTGTGTGTGTGTGTATATGTATTCATATGTTTGTATTTTATATAGTAATAATGGTAGCTAGAAGCCTAGAACTAGGCAATAAATTATAAATGTACAATGCAAATGAAATATAAGCATTTAATGCAATTTATACTACCAAGTACCAACACATTTTTATTTTAATTTAAAGACTAATATCTAATCTAAATATATAAAAACATAATAAGTGTGAATGAAGGTTATACCCTTAATTTATGTCCGTTTTTTGTGTTAAGTTTTTCTATATGTTATGCTATAAAAGTTGTATTATATAATATTTTGAACAAATATACCACTACCGCTATAACTTCGGTTATCTTTTCCACTATTGTTACTATGTACGTGCATTCACCATATATTTTCTTATATTCTACAATAATAATAATAATAATAATAATAATAATAATAATATACATACACATTATATATTAGAGTTATATGTTAGTTAATTATTTTTAAAATATAAATATCAAATTTATAAACATTATTATTATTATTATTATTATTATTATTATTTACTATAGTTTAAATATCTAAAATCTAAATAAATTTAAAATTTTAATATAAAATACTAATATTGGGCACCTATTTTTTGCGCATCGCGCATAAAAGATACTAGTTAAAATAATAAATGTCTAAAAGAAAAATGTGAAAGCAGGCATGAATGGTAAATTGTAAAAACATATAAAAGAACAACACAAATAACAAATACAACTTATAATATCAAAATAATTTTCATTCTTGTTCAGAAGTAATATTATTAACTCTTTTAATTTTTTTTTTAGATTTATACTAATACTAAGTTTTCTATTATTATAATAATTTAAAATATCACTAATTTAGAATTAATTACACTTTTGGTCCTGTGACTATAGGGGTCTTGTTAATTTCAGTACTTGACTTTAAAAACTAACAATTTAGTCCTGTAAGTATGCAATTTTTAACACATTTGGTACACCGGCCAAAATGTCGCCGGAAAAATGTAAACCTTTTTAAATTAATTATTCATGGGGGCAAAATGGTCAATTAACGTTAAAAAAAAAAGGGGAAAATCGTCGTCGGCGTCGTCTCATCGCCGTCGCTGGCGGATGAAACCATTTGCTGGAAATTGACATAGCAATCTTCTGTACAGAGCAATAAAAGTTGAAGAAAGGGAGACAACATACTCCACGGCGCGGCTTCTACGAGCTGCAAGCGTTTTCTCCCTCTCCGACTTACACGCCGCTCAGATCTGTATGATTGGATGGGCAACAACGAAACTTCCGTCGACTACCTCCCATCGCCATTGCTTCGCCGAAACCTCTGCTGCTTTTGCCGGTGAACCATCGTCGTCATCTACTGCTCGCTGTTGTCGACGATTCATCGAGGGAGATTTGGTGTCGCAAACTTGGAAATCGTTAGCAATCGACAAAAGAACTAGAAAAGGAGGAGAAGACAAGATATGGTGTCGCCACACGAGTGGATTTTCTACCACCGACCATAGTTGAGAACGAATCAGACGGCGAGCAGCGCAAAGGAAGAAGAAGGTGACGTCAATTGACCATTTTGCCCCCATGAATAATTAATTTAAAAAAGTTTACATTTTTCGGTGACATTTTGGCCATTGGACCAAATGTGTTAAAAATTGCATACTTACGGGATTAAATTGTTAGTTTTTAAAGTCAAGTACTAAAATTAACAAACCTCTATAGTCACAGGACCAAAAGTAGTGTAATTAATTCCACTAATTTATATTTATATTAAATATATATTATCATTAATGAAAATGATTCACTTTAGAGACGTAGTCAGTTGACAAAGTTTATCATAAATTTTGAGGAATATGTATGTATAGTTTGAAACAAATTACGTAATAAAAGAATTGGTCTTCTATTCACTCGCGGGTCTTCTTAGGAGGACCTATAGGAAATTACTATGTGGACTCCAAAGATCTATTTTCAAGTTTTACTATGTGGTCTCAGGTGTTAATTTTAAGAATGAAGCAATATTAATATGGAGATATTTTCGAATAAAGTTTGGCAATAACTTTGGACAATAAAAATATAGTGAATTAACAAATAAAGATGCAAAATATTTTGGATAAATTATAGTGAATTCAAATCAATATTAAACAAAGTCTATGATTATAATGACAAGTCCATACACAACGTAAGAATTCCACCGGAGAAAAATTAGTTCGATGTGGATGCATAACACATAATATGATGTTTCACTAACTAAATACCACATACAGATTTTTCAATAGTCTAGTCAATAGTGGTGCCCCCATTTGCAGGGAATGTATTTGGATTATGTTGCTATTCCACACTTTCATTGTCATTGAGAAATAACTTTTAATTATAAAAAAAATTAAAATAAATATAAGAAAATTTTCAAATAAGAGAATGATATTAAAGGTGGATAAATAAATTTATTATTAAAGTAAGTCATATTTATAGAAATTACATATAGATATATGTATTCATATGTTTGTATTTTATATAGTAGCTAGTACTAGGCAATAAATTATATGTAATTATTCATATGGTAGTTAGTACTAGGCAATAAATTATAAATGTACGATGCAAATGAAATATAAGCATTTAATGCAATTTATACTACCAACACATTTTTAATTTCATTTAAAGACTAATATTTAATTTAAAAACATAATAAGTGTGAATGAATGTTATATCCTTCATTTATGTCCGTTTTTCCCGTTAATTTTTTCTACACATTATGTTATAAAAATTGTACTATATAAATATTTTGGACAAATATACATCTATCGTTATAACTCCCGTTATCTTTTTCACTATTGTTACTCTGTACGTGCATCCACCATATATTTTCTTATATTCTACAATAATAATAATAATATATATACACATTATATATTAGAGTTATATGTTAGTTAATTATTTTTAAAATATAAATATTAAATTTATAAACATTATTTTATTATTATTATTATTATTATTATTATATAGTATAGTTTAAATATCTCAAATCAAAATAAATTTAAAATTTTAATATAAAATAATAATATTGGGCACCTATTTTTTGCGCATCTCGCATAAAAAATACTAGTTAAAATAATAAATGTCCAAAAGAAAAATGTGAAATCATGAATGGTAAATTGTAAAAACATGTAAAAGAACAACACAAATAACAAATACAGCTTATAATATCAAAATCATTTTCATTCTTGTTCAGAAGTAATATTATTAACTCTTTTAATTTTTTTTAGATTTATAATAATACTAAGTTTTATATTATTATAATAATTTAAAATATCACTAATTTATATTTATATTAAATATATATTATCATTAATGAAAACGATTCACTTTAGAGACGTAGTCAATTGACAAGGTTTATCATAAATTCTGAGGAATATGTATCGTTTGTAACAAATTACGTAAAAGAATTGGTCTTCTATTCACTCGCCGGTCTTCTTAGGAGGACTTATAGGAAATTACTATGTGGACTCCCAAGTTCTATTTTCAAGTTTTACTACGTGGTCTCAGGTGTTAATTTTAAGAATGAAGCAAATTAATATGGAGATATTTTCAAATAAAGTTTGGCAATAACTTTGGACAATAAAAATATAGTGAATTAACAAATAAAAATGCAAAATATTTTGGATAAATTATAGTAAATTCATAGCGAAGTCTATGATTATAATGACAAGTCCATGCACAACGTAGGATTTTACTAGAGAAAAATTAGTTCGATGCGGATGCATAACACATAATATGATGTTTCACTAACTAAACACAACACACAGATTTTTCAATAGTCTAGTCAATAGTGGTGCGCCCACTTACATAGAACGAATGTATTTGGATTGTAATGCTACTCCACACATTAATTGTCATTGAGAAACACCACACCGCATAAGCAAAAAATAAGTTATTAATAATCATATCTACTAGCTGTACTAATATGAGTGAAAAGAAGTTAGGGCTATAATGGGTAGAAAAAATGACGGTTAAATTATTAAATCAAATGGATGGTTCAGATTATTTAGATTTATATTTTTTCTTGAGATTTCCTAATTTATCCTTAATTATGATTATCCGTTAAATTTTTCGTTAAATATTCTCTTCTCCGTTAATATTCTATTGACTTTTAACTTACCCATTAATTTCTATAAGAAAGATCTTAGGTTCGAACCTCATTCCAATCAAAGTTGGCATAACTGTTGAACATATACTACGATAGAGTATATTATTCAAAAGTAAGTACCCACTTTATTACTGTTATTAAATTAAATAAATTAGTAGTTATGATAAAAAAAAAATACATATGTATTTCTTTAATTTATAATTCGTTGTCTACAATGCCTTTATTAAAAAAAATTCATTATCAAAATATTTAAAAAGAGATATAATTTCATTAGTTATATTGTCTATATTTTATATACAATGCAAAAATTCTTTACCTTCAAATTTATTAATTAATCATATTCACTAAATTGTTCATTGTTTTCTTTTTACATGTATTATCTTGTAATTAAATATCAAAGTATACTACAAAATAATGTTATATATTTATTTACCAAATATTATGTTAATAACATGGGAAAAAAATTTTAAAAAAACACCTCTTAGAGAGCCAAATTATGGTGTTTTTAATAGTCTTGGTCATTTGGACAAACAATGGCAAAATTGGAGCAAAAGAGCAAGAAGTTGAAATTCTCGCACATCTCGTCCACTGCTTGATTTTTTGACCATATCTCTGCGTAGCAATGTCCAAATCAAGTGATTTTTATATCATTGGAAAGCTAACTTGAAGGACTACAACTTTGATAAAGATAACAAATGTTAATTCAAAGGATTTAGGGGTGAAAATTAGCCTAGAAGACAGACAATGTGTACAGAAATTCTTCTAGCAGGTGGCCACTGGGCAGTATGGCCCGCATTTCTGGCCACGGGCTCGGCCACACCCGTGGCCGCCATGCTCGTGGCCAGCCTTCCTTGCTTGTTTTTAACCCCATTTTCAGCCATTTTAACTTGGTTCCGACCCATTTTAGAACTCTAGCTTCTCTCTTTCATTTTCTTTGATATTTTTAGGATAAATTAGGCTTATATTTAGGCTCCTAAACATTTTGGAAGCTTGGATTGAAGCATTTAAACTTGGATTTCAAATATTTCATATCCATTTTCACTAGATAATAAGTTCTTCTTCTCTTTATTTCATTCCTTGCAATTTACTTTCTTGTTTTATTGCTTTGGTCTTTATCTTGTGTTTGTTATGGAATTCCTAACTTGTTGATTATGAATCTTGAGCTATTTTTCATTATGCTTATGTGTGATTAGTTTTCCTTAGAGGGAGGTATGGATTTAGGCTAGGTTTTGATGGGTGATTTTGAATTGGTTAAGGAAAGTTGAGACATGACTTTGATGTTGTTGATTGACATGATTATTTGAGTCCCGATTAGGGAGTGACAACCTAGTCTAAGTTGAAGGAGTTGATCAACCATGTTTCACCTTTGAGAAAAGGGGAGTGTGTGATGTTAAGAACACCAAGTGTTTGATAAAATGCCTCTTAGACATTCTTGAGTCATGAGAATGTCCTTGATTGTTCTAGGAGTGTGGGATGACCTTGAGAAAGACTTTCCTATTGTTATATGACATCTATCATCTTTTGGTTCCCAATTTAGTTTCACTATCTTGACCCACCTTTAGTTTCTATCTACCTCCATTTTTTTATCATTTGTTTTCATTATAGTGTGTTGTTTGATATTGTGCTTGTATCCAAATCAACACTTCGATTTGGCTAGATTTTCATGAGAAACATTAGTATCTTATGTTTGGAACACTAAAGCTAGCTCTACGCCTATCGCCAATCCTTGTGAGAACGATATCAGGTGTAAGGATACCATCTTATATTACACATCCACTCACCTAAAAGACTACTTCATCATATGGGTTTAAACTTGTGAGGTAAGGAATTCATGATGAATACCACTAAGGTGGTCAAACGAAATCATGGAAAGACTTACACCTAACTTGTGAAATATGTCCGTTACATAATAATGTTCCACTAATAATATTATTTACAACAGAATAAAAATAATGGTGGAATAAACATAGATTTAAATTACAATGAATACACTTTAGCTTTTTAAAATATATAGTTGAAAGGTTTAATTTTTTTCAATTCCGTGGTGATGAGGAAATTCGCAGCTACTATTTATGTGCAATAGTCCACAAATAATTCAATAATCGTAATAAAAAGACAATATATGATGGACTCGACTATGAGAAGTCTAATTGCAGATTTGCAGATGCTTTAGGACTAATGCAGTTAGGAACTAAATATATTCTCTGCCGCCCTAACTTTCAATTCTTAATTTGGTAGTCGCCCCAGGACGGCTCAATCTTTAACTTAGGAATTGTTATTTATTTATTTTTATATACATTCCTATGCTACAAAACTTACATTTAAGTCACTGTCAGCTGCAAACTCCATCTCTTGGGATTTCAAATTCTTCCTTGGGGTTTCTTGGGCACTTGAAAACCTTGGACTTATCAAACAACAATCTCACAGGAAACTTTTTTCACATTCTGGAAGTGTTTAATGTTGGCAGTAATAGCCTTAATCTCACTCTTCTTGATCTATCATTTAATTCACTAGAAGGCGCAATCTCCGAATCGTTTTTGTCATGCCTCCCAAATCTGCAGGTACTTGGCTTGTCTCACAACTTCTTGACACTTAGTCTCTCCTCAGACTGGGTTCCACCCTTCCATCTCAAAGTGATGAAATTAAGTTCTTGCAACTTGGGCCCAAACTTTCCTACTTGGCTTCACACTCATATGGATTTTGAGTATTTAGATATCTCTTGTAATAGAATCAGAGACTTCATTCCTGACTGGTTTTGGGATTTGTCTGACCAATTGCAATATCTAAATCTATCTTACAACAGCCTCAGTGGTACGCTTCCAAACACAACGTTACACCTCGAGAATAACTGCCAGATAGACCTTAGTTACAATGAGTTTGCTGGTGAGGTAAAACCCTTCTTTTCTGAAGCACATCTACTGAATCTTTCCAAAAACAAGTTTTTTGCAGCCACATCTTTTCTGTGTTCCATGGTAGATGCATGGTTAGCATATGTAGACATCTCTGACAATCTTTTATCAGGAAAGTTGCCTGAATGTCATATGAATTTCAGTAACTTGTTTATTCTTAATCTGGCAAACAATAATCTTTCTGGGAAAATTCCCAGATCATTAGGCTCTTTAGAATTCCTGACATCACTAGATCTAAGCAACAATAGTTTCAGTGGTGAGGTGCCATCATCCTTGCAGAACAAAAGTCATTTGCTATTTCTTGACTTGGGAGAAAACCAATTATCCGGGAGAATTCCGGGCTGGAATGGACAAACAATCTTGGCATTTCTCCGCCTGCAATCGAATAAGTTCCACGGGGAAATACCATCAAGCCTGTGTCAACTCCCAAGCATTCAAGTTTTGGATCTCTCTCTCAACAATTTATCTGGTGAAGTTCCTTCATGTTTTAGCAATTTCACTGCAATGTCTAGTAAAACCAGTTTGAATAATTATTATTACGAGTTTTACCACTCCATCCTTAGCACTGAAGATGGTGAGCACATATTTGAAGTTGATTACAGAGATGGTGCCTGGTTTGCCTGGAAGGGAGTGAAGGCTGAATATCATAATACCCTTGCCTTGCTTAAACTTATTGATTTATCTGCAAATCAACTGACAGGGCAAATTCCTGAAGGGCTTACGAGTCTATACGAACTGGTTTCTTTGAACCTATCAAGAAACCATTTCAGTGGTAACATCCCTGAGAAGATTGGGCAGTTGACACAATTAAATTCTTTGGATTTGTCCAATAACCACCTTTCTGGTAGAATTCCTCTAAGTATGGCGAATATATACTTTCTTGGTTACTTGGATTTGTCAAATAACGATTTGTGTGGCGCCATTCCAAAGGGTACTCAATTACAGAGCTTTGATGCTTCAGCATATGCAGGGAATCCACAACTGTGTGGACTACCCACCCAGAATGTGTGCCCTGGAGATGAAATCCTTCCGAGATCACCAGGCACTCAAGCAGGGAATAAGCATGATCACTGGAAGGAGAATATGGGTTTCTACATCAGTTTAATCTTTGGATTCATCATTGGATTTTGGGGAGTGTGTTGGGCATTGCTACTCCCAAGTTCTTGAGGATATCAACAGAACCAGTGAGTTAAACAAAAGAAGGATTAACTCTAGTATCTGTTATTGTTCCTGTGTTCTTCCAATTACAAAGTTTCGTGCTGCAATGTACGATATTACTTACTTTTACTATGAAAGATGTTGATGATATTTGGAGTAGTGACTGTCATTTCTTGAATATTACTATTATGATTTTATGATATTATGATAAATTGTATGGGAAGAGGAAGATGCTCCAAGTACTCCGAGTTCTGATCGTGAAATGCAGCCTATGCATTTCAGTTTTGAACAAATTCATCAAATGCATGATGACTAACCACAACGTAACGGAGGGCAAAACACCAATGCAAGATGCAAACATTAGCTATTATCATATCGGTTTTTCCTTTGGCCAAGACAACGTACAACGAACATGAAGAATTTACTTCTCGTTATTGCCCAACTAAAAATGTTTTAGAAGTTGGGATGGTATTTATTTGATGACTATGATGAGTTGAAAAAAGCGGACCTTAGTCAATATGAGTCAAAGCAATAAGTGTGATCAGTCTTACAATGATCC
>NXFB01000019.1:548452-562021 GCA_002525835.2 Ipomoea batatas | reverse complement strand
TATATATATATATATATATAATTGAGTTATTCGATATTGGGATCTACAAAAAAACTCACAATTGAGATTTTTCTAACATTGCATAACAAAGAACTCAAACCAAAAGACTAGCCTATCAAATAAGAAAGGCAAAATTTTGTGTGAAACTGTCTCACAAATCCTTGTCCGTGAGATAGATCAAGTCAAGATGATAATGTAATACTAATCAGAAATAAAATGTTTGTTACTTATAAGGAAAAACGTAATATTTTAAGGAAAAATGTAAAACTTTTACATTTTAATTTAAAAGAATTACATTTACATTTCCCTTATAAGTCCAAACACTTTATTCTCAATTAGTATTACATTTTTCAGTATAAGTGTTACATTTTGATCTTGACTTGACCCGTCTCACGGATAAGAATTTATGGGATGGTCTCACAGGAGAGTTACTCAATAAGAAAATCTCTTAGATGTTATTTCAAAACTATTTGTGAAATCAATGTGGGATTATATTGTAACAATGTATTATAATTTCCCTTTGATTTTTTAGACAATAAATTTGTTAAGGTTGATTGGTTAGGGTAAGCACCTTAATCCTATTTGTGTCAAATGATTCAAAGCTTGTATCATATGATTTTTTTTTTTTAACAAGATAGTATATGTTCTGTAGTAATTTTCTAATTTTGTTAATTAATGCCTCAACTACCAAAATTCGATCATATGACTACTCATTTAGAATGGTAACAGAGGTGTATCCTATGATTAATTAGCTTGCAAAACATGTACTTATCGTACTATTCATAAGTTGATCAATATCAGGTATAGTACTAGTGGTAGTACAATTGTTTTTGAAAAACAAAAAGAAATTTAAAAATAATGTAAGTAGCATTACTTTTTTTTTTTTTTTGAAAACGTAAGTAGCATTACTTTTATTATGCATTAGACTATTCTTTAAACGCAATTCTCTTACTTAATAATAATAATAATAATAATAATAATAATAATAATAATAATAATAATGCAACAATGTTTTACATAAAAAATGTTGTAATTCAAAAAAAAAAAGTGATACATATTCAGCAAAGGCAAAAACTTGTGTGAGACCGTCTCACCCTGAGACGGGATGCACAAATGTCATACTTATATGCTCAAATGTAATACTAATCAGGAATAAAATTTTTGTTACTTATAAGGGTAAATGTAATACTTTTAAAGGAAGATACAATACTTTTACATTTTGATTTAAAAGTATTGCATTTTTCGTCAAAAGTATTATATTTGCCCTTATAAGTAAGGGGCACTTGTCAACATTACTTATTATGAAAAATGTATTACTTTTTCTCTTATAAGTAACAAAAATTGTATTCTTGATTAGTGTTATATTTGAGCATATAAGTACGACATTTGTACATAAAAGTATGACATTTACATGGTGTTTTGACCCGCACCGACCCGTCTCACGAATAAGGATCCGTGAGACGGTCACACACAAGTGTGACCCTTCAGCAAAGGCAAAAACTTGTGTGAGACTGTCTCACCATGAGACGGGTCGGGTCGGGTCAAGATGCAAATGTAACACTTGTATGCACAAATGTCATACTTATATGCTCAAATGTAATACTAATCAGTAATAAATATTTTTTGTTACTTATAAGGGTAAATGTAATACTTTTAAAAGAAAATACAATACTTTTACATTTCGATTTAAAAGTATTGCATTTTTCCTGAAAAGTATTATGTTTGCCCTTATAAGTAAGAGACACTTGTCAACTTTATTTATTATGAAAAATGTAGTACTTTTTCTCTTATAAGTAACAAAAATTATATTCTTGATTAGTGTTATATTTGAGCATATAAGTATGACATTTGTACATAAAAGTATGACATTTGCATGGTGTTTTGATCCGCCCCGCCCCGTCTCACGAATAAGGATCTGTGAGACGATCTCACACAAATGTGACCCTTCAGCAAATTATACAATTTATAAAAATCACAAATATTCTCTCACTGTTTATTATTTTGAAAATATAACATTTTAAAGAATTGTAAAATTTTCATTTATACATCGGAGAGAGAAGGGTTTTAAAATCATTGAGCTTTACTTATGAAAATAATTAATCTTAAATATATTTAGCCCAAAGATTTGCATCTTGTTGAAGGTATATATTCTGACTTTATAACTGAGAAAATTGTAAACAAAGAGAATTATTTGCAACACTTTCGGTTTATTGAGCAACGTGCATTGCTTATAAAGCTGCGACGACAACCTTAAATAATTTACTCAATAGATGTAAATTAATTGTATGCCACAAGTTTAGGCAGGTAGTAAAACGTTGCTCTCACTGATTCGAATGTGAACTGTTGAATTGCTTACTAGAATAATCAAACAGGAACCTTAGCTTTGACAAATGTTTATGTTTCTTTACCTTTTTGGAACCCTAATTATTCTCAACAAGCAACAATGCAAGAATTTAGCACAAACAACAGGCCAGGCAGGCCACCAGAGCATGAGATTCTTTCTTGTTCCAAAACATTGAATCCCAACTCCAAAGGCCCCCACACCCCGGTCCGACAAAGTATTTGAAAATATGTAAATCACGGTAACTCAGGCTCAGCAGACAAGGTTAATTGTCCGTGCTCACAAGGAATCTGCCTACTTTGGACATAATTATCACACTGTTGTTGTCGAATTTCAAACATTGATCTCTTACTCCAAATACTGTCTACTAAATCAGTAAGATAATCTGGTGTGAGCAGCATGAGATTCTTTCTTGCGTGAATAGTGAGTGACTCGTCATGTCCGGAATTTTTCACATGCTCCTGCTATTACACAACAAAGACTATTAATTATTTTAATCCCATCTTTTAAATCTTCCACTAATCAAGATTTGGGAATAAGATCTTCATGTTTGCACTTTAATGGTCAAAACTGGAGGCAATTTCTGATGCTCCCCAACTACTGTTTTTTGGGTTTAGAGAAAAATAATATTATTACATGTAATCTCAATAGAAATATGTTTTAAAAAATTATAAAACATGGTATTGATTACACAATCTCACATGTATAATAATAGCTTGAAATAAAGTAATATTGATTAAAAAATAATATTAAGAAAACTTAAACGCATGCATGTAATTAAATTCCTAGGTAAAAATCTTGTGTACTTTATAAATTATTGTTTGTACTTTTAACTATCTTCCTATATAATTTTATTTGTGTGAAATCTCGTGATCATCTATCATGCGTACGTTTCTAACATCATTTTGAAAATGGAAAGTTAATTCTTTAGAGTTTGGGTTTGCATTTGTTTGATGGCGACTAGACCAAGAAGGTCAATAAGTGGCTCCCACTAATTACCAAAGCAATAGCCTGATCAACTCGATTTGAATTGTTCCCGATTCACCCTCTATTTGGTGCATGCCAATGTGGTAAGGGTAGCAGGTAGCTTGGCTCGATTTTTCTAATGGCAAAAACTTGTGTGAGGCCGTCTTACGGATCATTATCCATAGGATAGGTCAGGTCAAAATAAAAATGCAATACTTATACTAAAAAATGTAATACTAATCCAGAATAAAATATTTGTTACTTATAAGGGGAAATGTAATCCTTTTAAAAAAGAATGTAATACTTTTACAATTTTGATTTAAAAGTATTACAGTTTTTCTCAAATTAAAGTATTACACTTTCTTTATAATAACAAACACTTTATTTCTGATTAGTATTATATGTTTCAGTATTACATTTTCATCTTTATCGTCGAGTCTCGCGGATAAGTCACTCTTTTCTAATATGCTAGTTGTTAGGACTCTTAGATAGACTACTTCTAGTTGAACTATACTTCTATGTTTTGTATTTATATTTCTCCTGTGTAATTATGCTTTTGAGATATACAGAAATATTCAATTCCAATCTGGTATCATCGCTAGGTTTTATTTTTCAATGGCCGTCAATGACAGCTCTGCCGGTGTCTCTTCCAAGCGGACTGTTTCGGATGTGCCTATGCCTTCCGTGCCGCCATCTTTGTCTTCGGCACATCATTATGTGAGCATCAAACTCACTAATCGTAATTTTCTGTTTTGGTGAGCTCAAATCCTACCGTTTTTGCGTGGTCAGAATCTCATGCGGTTTATCGATGGAACCTACCCGTGTCCGTCGCCCACACTGCCTCTTCCCACCGGTGAGGCCTCGTCTACTGCTGTAGCTCCGATCAACCCTGCCTACGGAGTTTGGGTGCAGCAGGATCAGCAGCTGTTGTCGATGCTAATTTCTTCTTTGACGGAGGAAGTCATGCCGCTGGTTCTTGGTCGGTCGACAACCATGGCTGCTTGGTAGTCGATCGAACTGGCGCTGGCTTCTTCATCTCGTGCGCGGGCAGTTCACCTTCTTGGACAGCTTCAGACTTTGCAGCAAGGAGACTCGTCGGTTGCTGATTACCTCGGCCGGGTGAAGGTGCTGGTTGAGGACCTCGTCTTGGCCGGCCGACCGGTGTCGGTGGATGAACAAAACATTTACGGTTTCCGTGGACTTCGTCCAGAATTCAGGCCGTTCACGGCGGCTCTTTCCTCCAGTGACGAGCCGATCAGTTTGGAGAGGTTGGCGAATCTTCTTGGCTCTCAGGAATTTATTCATGCTGATGAGCTGTTTCCGGCTGTTGCCCACTTGGCTCGCCGGGGTTCTGGTCGATCTGGTCGGCGTGGACAGCAGCAATGGCGCGGCGGTGGTTGGCAGTCCAGTTTCGGCTAGCAGCAGTTCGGTCAGCAGGCTGGTTCGCATGGTGGACAGCAGTGGCGTGGCGGCAGTTCTGGTCGGTCGAGGGGCTCTGGCTCTTGGCGTGGCGGACAGCAGCAGCATCGTGGCGGTAATTTTGGTGCTCCCAGGTGTCAAATATGTGATTTAACTAGGCATACTGCTGTTTCGTGCTACCGCAGATATTCTGATGGTTCTCAGGCTCACATGGGCTATCATGGTGCGTCTGACTCGGGCGTTTCGTTGGGTTCGCAAACTTGGTTCCCGGATACGGGGGCTACTGATCATGCCACGCCAGATGGACATGTTCTCGCTGCTTCCGGGGAATACACTGGTCATGACACGTTACGTGTCGGTAATGGTAAGGCCTTACCTATTTCTAGTGTTGGTTGTGCATCGTTTTCTACTCCTTCTCGTTCGTTTAACATGTCTCGTGTTCTTCATGTTCCTGGTTTATCTGCTTCCTTGCTTTCTGTTCAAAAATTTGCCTCTGAAAACAATGTCTTTTTTGAGTTTTACCCAACGCATTTTGTTGTGAAGGATATCCGCACCAAAGCAATCCTTCTGCAGGGTAAGAGTTCGGGCGGTCTCTACACTCTTCCGGTGTTGCCCCCTTCTAGTTCGTCTGCTTTCCTTTCAGCTCGTGCGTCGGCTCTTGTATGGCATGGGCGCTTGGGTCATCCTCACCATCGCGTTCAGAGTCGTATTTTGGAGTCTTGTTTAGTTAGTTCTCCTAGTCGTTTAAATTCTCTGTGTAATGCATGTCAACTTGGGAAATCTGCGCGTTTCCCGCTTTCTAGTACTGAGTCTTCTAGTACCCATGTTTTAGACTTAATCTATACTGATATTTGGGGGCCTGCGCCTGTTACTTCTGTTATTGGTTATCGTTATTTCGTGATTTTCGTGGATGATTTTACTCGGTTTACTTGGTTTTTTCCTCTACGCTTGAAATCTGATTTATATACTGCCTTTGCTCAGTTTCGCTCGTTAGTTAAACGTTCTTTTGGTTGTTCCATTAAATCTATTCAATCTGATTTGGGTGCTGAGTACAAGAAGCTACATTCTGAGTTTCTTAAGCTTGGCATTCGTCATAGGCAGTCCTGTGCTTACACTCACGAACAAAATGGTCGTGTTGAGCGTAAGCACCGGCATATAGTTGAAACCGAACTTACTTTGCTTGATCATGCTTCTGTGCCTTCCCGTTATTGGGACTATGCGTTTGAGTCCGCTGTATATCTTATTAATAGGATGCCTTCTTCAGTTCTGCGTAATAAAAGTCCACATTATATGCTTCATCGGTCTCCTCCGTCGTATTCCTTTCTGCGTGTCTTCGGTTGTTTATGTTACCCTCATCTTCGCCCTTATAACCGCCATAAAATGAGTTTCCGTTCCGCTCCTTGTGTCTTTCTTGGTTATCCTGAGTCTTTTCGGGGGTATCGATGCATGGATTTGAACACTAATAAGGTCTTTATCTGCCGGCATGTTCGTTTTGATGAGCAGGTTTTTCCTTTTGCTGCTAAGCCTGTTTTGCAGCCTGTGGCAGGTTCTAAGCCTCAGCCTTGGGGTGTTGCTCGTGTGCCATCTCTCCGTGTTGATTCGATGGTGCCATCGCCTCCTGTTCCTACTGCTGTGGCTGCTCGGCCTGTGGTTCGTGCTCGGGCTCCTAGATCCACCTCCTCTACTACTGTGGCTCGAGTTCCTATGACACGCAGCAGAGTTCGGGCCGAAGGGGCTGAATTGGTGGCTCTTTCTGCAGAGGTGTGCCCTGTTGAGCCTACTTGTTATACACAGGCTGTGCGCTTCCCGGAGTGGAGAGAGGCTATGGATGCAGAGTTCAATGCCTTGCTGCAGAATCAGACGTGGCGCCTTGTACCCTTTCGTGCAGGTATGAATGTTGTGGGGTGCAAGTGGGTGTTTCGAACCAAGAGGAAGGCTGATGGTTCTGTAGAGCGTCACAAGGCGAGGTTGGTTGCCAAAGGCTTTAACCAGGTTGCTGGTCAGGATTTTTTCGATACATTTAGTCCTGTGGTTAAGCCTACTACGGTACGTTTGTTGTTTTCTCTTGCTTTGAGTTCTGCCTGGGTTGTGCGTCAGCTTGATGTGCACAATGCTTTCCTGAATGGTGCGTTAGCTGAAACTGTTTACATGAGCCAGCCCCCTGGGTATGCTGACTCGGAATTTCCTAGTCATGTTTGTTTGCTGCAGAGATCTTTATATGGTCTTAAGCAGGCTCCGCGTGCGTGGTTTACTCGTTTGCATGCTTTCTTGTTATCTATTGGATTTCGGGCATCCAAGACGGATGTTTCTCTGTTTATCTTTACTCAGGGGGAGTTGCATGTTTATTTGTTGGTCTATGTGGACGACATCTTGGTCATGGGGAGTGATTCTACCTTGGTTTCTGCGCTGATTCCTAAGTTGTCTACAGCCTTTAAGATTCGTGATTTAGGCAGCCCGGGATTCTTTCTGGGCATTGAGACTGTCAGTGCTGGTGATGGTTTGTTGCTTTCTCATAAGCGATATATGCTTGATATTCTTAAGCGTGCAGGAATGTCTGACTGCAAGCCTTTGGCGTCTCCTGTTCCTGTCTGTCGCTCTTCGGGTGATTGTTCTGAGTTGTACGCTGACCCTACTCGGTATAGGAGTTTGGCTGGGGCTTTGCAGTATCTTACTGTGACTCGTCCAGATCTTTCTTTTGTAGTGAATCTGTTGTGTCAGCAGATGCATGCCCCTACGGTCGCGCATTGGGCTCAGCTGAAGAGGGTTCTTCGTTATGTTAAGGGGACTACGCATTATGGTTTACGTTTGTGTAAGTCTTCTCATACTGATATTCATGCCTATAGTGATTCGGATTGGGCTGGTTGCCCGGAAGACAGGAAGTCCACGAGTGGTTTTGCGGTGTTCTTGGGCTCGAATCTCATCTCTTGGGTTTGTCGGAAGCAACGTACTGTTGCTCGTTCTTCCACTGAGGCGGAGTACAAGGCTATTGCAGATGTTTGTGCTGAGGTCACCTGGGTGGTTTCATTGCTTCGTGAGTTGGGTATTCCTCCGTCTTCTCCTCCGCGGTTGTGGTGTGATAATCTAGGGGCCACTTATATGTGTGCCAATCATGTGTTTCATGCTCGTACGAAGCACATTGAGATTGATTATCACTTTGTTCGTGATAAGGTGGCCTCTGGGGAGCTTCAGGTTAATTTTATCTCTACCAAGGATCAGTTAGCTGATATCTTTACCAAACCGTTAGCTGCGCCTCGTTTTGCCTTTCTCCGTGACAAGCTTCAGGTCGCTCCTCCCTGTGCTTGAGGGGGAGTGTTAGGACTCTTAGATAGACTACTTCTAGTTGAACTATACTTCTATGTTTTGTATTTATATTTCTCCTGTGTAATTATGCTTTCGAGATATACAGAAATATTCAATTCCAATCCTAGTTTTCTATATTCCCACGCATTATTAAAACTAAAAAATAAAAATTTAAAAGGAGAGGTAATCCCTTTATTTCGCCTTAATCTTCGGTTCGAAACTTAATATATTCCTCGATTATTAGTGTTAATATATATATATAATTATGTGCTGGTAAGTTATATTCCCCAACAAACATACAATAATTTAGTGAACTGTTGCGTCATATTCTGATCTCATCTTATGTTAGAGTACTTTGGTTGATTGGTCGAAACAAATCAACCTGTTTGGAGAGAGCTATGGAATATTATGTGTTGTATATACTAGCTAGCTAGGTATGGTTGGGTTTCAAAGTTACTGGAAATTTCTTTTCTTTTTGGTCAAAAATCATATAATTTTTGGTATACCGTAAGTTAGGATAGATAGATACACAATACTTTTAATATTCTTGCACAGTGACATTTATATTATAATAATGTTATTTTTATCATTATTTAGAATATAATATAATTTAATTGTGATTTGCTGTTGTGTATTGATTATAATCTATGTACGTGGTCAACTGAATTCATATAATTTGCATTTAAATAATCGAACCTCTTCTGTAAAAACTCAGAGTTTGTGGACTTCATTGATCTTATAGGAATCAATAATCCATGCAAATAAAAAAATATAATAATGCTATTAGCCCTTATATATTTCTTTTCTCATAATTTCCTCTTTAGATATGACATTATTTGATTAAATATTTTAGTTTTTTTTAATTAAAAATTGGTAAGGTCACTCAATTTTTGAATGTCTAATGATTATAAGTCATGTCAAGAGAAAATTTAAAGGAAAAAATTATGAAAAGTAAGCTTGTTTACTAACTGGAATTTTTTTTTTTTCAATTTTTTGAAAAATTGGGAAATTGGAGAACAAAAAACAGAAAAATGTTTACTTGCAGAACTTTTCATTTTGAAAACAGAAAATAATTAATTTTCTAATTTTCTAGAAATTTAAAAAACTATTTTCTAAATAAAAAACATAATCATGAATCATCTATTTGGTTATATGTCACTATAACCATATTCTCACCATTATTTACTTACACCATCTTCTATCTTTTCTACTTGCATTACTTATTTAAACATATATAACTTATTTGCTTATGCTTTAAGATAGACATTAATTACATTATCAAAATTTAAAAATTAAACTCGATCTATACCAAGTTTGGTCTGGATATCAGATATTGAAATTGCACATATATTACTATATTAGAATTCAAAGTGAAAATTATATATTTATATACATGCCATTCAAATGAATATATATCCAAAAATATTGTAAATATTAGCTCAAAAAAATATTAATATTATTGACAGAGTAATCAGGCAAGCAACACACGAACCCGAACCACAAGAATTGACCCCGAGGAAGACAAACGGTCACCAGTTACACAAAGACGACGCAGTGAAGAGAAGTGGTCAGCACATTGAAGAGGAATTACTCCTTATCATCAATAGCAGCACTTAGTACAANAAAATAACCTAATACAAATATAAAATTTGTACATGTTATTTCATATTTAATACTAAAGTTGCATTAAAGTCCAGCTATGACGCTATGTACAATATCGTGAAATATTATAATGTAACAATAAAGTATGTGTTGACATTTGAAGTATAATTTATGTCTCCTTTGAATGTGTAGCAAGTCAATGGTTCCTTGAGATCTGGTTAGTGTGCATAACTCTCTTCAACTTATAGTCTAGTGGGGATGTATTGCTTTGCTACACGGTGCCCGCGGACCATTGCCTTGTATAAATTTTTTAACCTTTTCTTTACTACTAAGTTTAAACTACTACCCGCTGAAAGCAAGACTAAACGTTGATTAATCGACCACTTGAACTACTCTGATGGGCACCTTTTTTTCTTCTTTTTTTTTTGTTATGTGTAAATGCATTTGTCCAACACGATTAAAAACTTAGTACGGTATATATTTTCAACTTTTTTTGATACATTATGTTTCTCAATTTAGCCATACCAATCCTAATAAGCTCCCAAAATTCATGTTCAAGAACAGTTGAAAGGGGTATATCGCGAGTTGCCCCTCAGATTCTCATGCCTTTCATGTACACTTTGCACATAATTTTCAATCTTTTTTTTAATCAATCCAAGTTTCTGACTTCGTCATACCACCCATTAAAAGCAAGACTAAACGTTAATTAGTCTACCACTTGAACTACTCCAATGGGACACTTTTTTTTTGTTGTTGTGTAAATGCATTTGTGCAACACGATTAAAAACTTAGTATAGTATTTGCCTTTATTCAATTCTTTTATAGGAAGAGAAATGAATGAAATTGCAAAGATCTAAATCATTTAGAGCTAGCAAGATTTAAAAAGAACAAAAAGAAATTAGGTCATTTAAATGGATGTGGTTGATGCCAACTACTATGTAGTGCAATGGTACTTCTGTTCCTTTACATTGATTCTTTGAACAGAAAAAGATTAAGTATAGGAACAGATAATTAATGATCTAAAATTGCTGCAATTTCTTAGTTTTCTACCTAGCTAATAAGTAACAACTAAACCTCCACTGTAAAATTGATTGCATACATGGTGGAGTTCTCCAACTTAGCCAATCGCCCAATATTGGAACGCCAACCGATAATACTATACGTAACGGAAGCCCCCTCCTTGATGCGTGTCCCATGCATGATGGCGCTACTCGAGATCTTAACCCCATCCTCGATGACGCAGCCGGGGCCGATAGCGACATCCGGTCCGATGACGCATCCCTCTCCGATCTCCGCCGTCTCATCCACCACCACATCTCCCACGATGTGAGCGCCGGAACCCTCTGCGGGGATCTCTTCCTTAAATTGCGCAAATGGTTTACCAGCCCATTGAGGTAATACTTTTGCTGGTCTATCATCAGCCATGTATCCAACCAAAATAGCCCTTTCAGCCACAGGCCGTACACTTTCCCGTCAGCTACCATTTTGGGGAACACTTGTTTCTCAAGCGACGTCCGTTTCGGCTCGATTCCGGGGAGAGTTGAAGGGTTGAGCAGGTAAATCCCGGCGCTTATTCTCTTGAAGTACCCATCTATTGGGCCTGGCTTCTCTACGAAACTCTTTACTTTCCCAGTGGAGTTGTCCATGTCAATAGCAGCATAGGGTAAATGTTCGCAATTGTTATACCCTGCACCACGGTGCACATAGCAATGTGCACCACGTACGTAAAACGACGTCGTTTCGGTGTTAGTGAACGCGAACGCGAATGACTCAAGGAATTCATTATCTATAATACACATAATCATTATATAAAATACACAGAACGTTTGCCTAGAATACACATAATGTTTGCCGAGAATACACAGAATATTGACACAAAATACCCAGAGAACTCATCAACATTCGAATGCACAAACACATCACAACTTGTGTTAATAACATGAATACACATAATATTTACACAAAATACACAGAACTCATCCTCCTAAACATTCGAATGCACAAACACATCACAACATGTGTTACTAACATGAAATCATAACATGTGTTACTAACACGAATACACATAATGGTTGCCTAGAATACACAGAACGGTTGCCTGTAATACACAGAATGATTGCCTGAAATACACAGAATATTAACATAAATACAGACTGGCCGAAAGGGGAAACGTGATTTTCAAAAAAAAACGGATGATTAGTTTACAATGCTCAAAACGACGTCGTTTAGGTACGTGGTGCACATTGCTATGTGCACTATGGTGCACAGTATAATTTGCCAAATGTTCGTCGTTCGGCTCAAAATTGTTCTGTATCAATCAATGAAATTTTATTTTATTTGTTTTTAAATATGATTATTAAATTCATTTCATGAGTAAGCTAAGGTGGGACGTCTTTCTCATCTCATTATTTGAAGAAAAATAATATATGTCCTCTCATTCTCTACTCTCATACTTAAAATTTTGATGTAAACACATTCACAGGTTCTACATAAAGAAAAGAGCCTATCGATGCTCATCACATCAGAGAGTAAATTTGAGGAAGTAAAATCTAAGAGTACATCTATTAAAACTCTTATTTGAATTGAATTTTAAATAGTTTTATCCAAACGGAAGGGATCGGATATCAGGCCTAGGACCAATGAATAAAATGTATATTTTTAATATATTAAAGGTACATTATTTATTTGTTGAATATAGATTATTTAATAGTATATAATAAACTGTAATATATATTCGAGTTAATTTCATTTTTGGTTCTAAATTTATAGGTGACAATCTATTTTTAGTCCTTTTTTATCAAAACATCCTTATTTGGTCCTAGTATTATTGTAACATGACCATTTTTGGTCCTCCATCAACAAAATCATTGAAATGTCAATAAATACAATTAGATCTTTTTTATACAAACTAGGTTGACCCGCTATATTTTTTATGTTTATTTTTTTGAAAAAAATCATAATTGATGACTGAAATGCTTTTGTATTTAACGACATTTAAACTATTTTGTTGATAGAGGACAAAAAATAGTCATGTCATAATAATACTAGGACCAAAAGTAGATGTTCTGATAAAAAATGACTAAAAGTCGATTGTCACCTATAAATCTAGAATAAAAAATGGAATTAACTATATATCACGACAAGGCGGTAAGCCTGGAAATTTTTGCATATCTATTTTTCATAGTCGTTCTTTTATTCTAATATAATGCCTAGGAATAAAAGATTAGTTTTCTTTCGAAATCTAATTCTTTTATTCTAATTGTTGGTTTTAAATTTAGAGTATCCAATTTATGGTATCTAATCTAATCTAGGCTTTTTGTCATATGAAAAGTGAGGCTTTTAAAGAAATATTTGTAATCAAGTTAGTAATAATCAAGTTAGCAGTAGTATTAATAGTGTTAATCTACAAGTTTAGGGTTGATAATAAGAAAAGTTCGATTGAACAGTGTAGGTCATTCATACAAGGGGAAACATAGCATGTCGCAAGAGCGAGGCGAGGTTTGGAACCCTACTGCGAGAGGGACGTCTCGCGAGCCGAGCTTTTAGAGATGAGGCCTTTTGGTGAAGCCAAGTCAATTTCGGGCCACCAAACCCTGCAACTGATGAGAAGGCCCTATGGAGTAAAGGTAAGCGTGTACGTTGTCACACTCCCTGCCTTCCAAAGGTGCCTAGAGGACGGGCCAGACGCAGCAGAGCGACGACCCCGGGAGCGAATTCCCCACTGGCAGGGGGACAGGAAGCAGGCACATCACGACCTACCGGCAGCGGATTCCCCACTGGCAGGGGGACAGGAGGCAGGCACATCACGACCTACAGGCAACACCGGCGAGACCTGCGAAGGCAACCCGATTGGGAGTCAGAGGAACCATAGTACCTGCAACCGGGAGGAGGCATAACTTCTATCCATGCGCTTCATATTCGCCCGGAGTTCGCTCCCATAA
>NXFB01000019.1:516734-544790 GCA_002525835.2 Ipomoea batatas | reverse complement strand
AATGCACTACTTACCAAATCGTCGGGAATGTCGCCATATCTATCTTTGTTCGAAGACGCCACCGAGGAGATGTCAATGATCTCAAATCTGCGTCTCTTGGTGTTGACGCACAACACGTAATAGTAATTTGATTTAAGAATATGAAAGAAAAACTGCACACCAACAGTCAAAGTGGTCAAACACGGTGGGAAATTCAGTACCATAGAACACCAACATACCACCAATGAAGGCCTAATGTGATTACCAGGTCCACTGTTGCACAATTAATATGGGGTGCAAGCTGAAGAACCTTATCAAGTCGTTTGGTGAACCACTCCAAACGAACAGCCAAATCAGCCGTAGGCGAGACAATTGTGTGCAACTGTTCAATGGGGGGGGGGGTAAATAACCATGAATTATTTGGTAAGTAATAATGATGTGTTGGGATGAACATAAGAAACATACCGCTGTGTAGGGCGTTGCAAACAGTCGACTAGGGGCGTCCCGCATCTTAAACTTCTCCTGCTCATTTAACACATAAGTCCAACATTCGATCACGCCCATACGTATTTCACAATCGAATTGTAAAGACAAGAAGTCCTTTATAAGCGCTCGTCTACCATTAAAGGAAAACACTTCCTCATTGCTGCCAACATGGAAAATACCACAAAGTCAAGACCCAATAATGAACGATTGTGTGTAGTAGCTAAGTACAAAAACGCTAGACAAACTTACTTGTTTCGATTGTGATGGTTGAAAAACCAACGCCATAGTGAATATTCGTCTGGGGTGGGGTTTCCATCGCCCGACATTTCTCCACCCGGATACTTATTCAATAAATTAACACTAGTGACACCTACAGTTCCAACCCTTGCAATCGGCCGCAATTCCTTTAGAGGCGCCCTAACTCGTGTGTTTTCGTCAGGTTTACTCAATAGATCAAACTGTGGGATATCTCCCTGTGAAATGACAACCCCAAAATAAGTTCAACACTTTAAAAAAATAGGAAAAATTCAACAACCGTACAATACCTGGACAAGTGGAGCACAATTCTCTGTACGATTGCCACAACCATGATGCACTGGTGGTGTAGTAAGAGACGGTTCCTGTTAAGAGAAATGGAAATAATTTGGATACAACAAATTAACCACAGAAAACATCACCATTAACCACTACTCTAAGACTCATTGGCATACATTTTGCGCACTTACCACAATATGGCCCTTACCAGCCCCATCCCCTAATGTAATGCGATGTTCATCTACACCAGGGGCACCTACCAACCCAACACCATTCGCCACTCCAGTGCTTTCCAAAGCGTGGTCTTTAGAATCACCTAACTGTGCGTCACCGAATTCTTGAGTCAGGCCTAAACTAAAGGAAGGCATGTCATTTAGCCCTTGCTTCATCACAGCATCGTCATCGAATTCTTCAGTCAAGCCTAAACCGAAGGAANTCGACCACCGCCGCGCCATTGCTGCTGTCCACGCCGACCAGAGCGACCAGAACCCCGGCGAGCCAAGTGAGCAACGGACGACGCACCACCAACAGCCGGAGACAACTCATCAGCGTGAATAAATTCCTGAGAACCAAGAAGATCCGCCAACCTCTCCAAACTGATCGGCTCGTCACTGGAGGAAAGAGACGCCGTGAACGGCCTGAATTCTGGACGAAGGCCGCGGAAGACATAAATATTTTGCTCATCCACCGACACCGGCCAAGACAAGGTCCTCAACCAGCACCTTCACCCGGCCGAGGTAATCAGCAACGCTTTTGCAACCAAGGATCAATTAGCTGATATCTTTACCAAACCGTTAGCTGCGCCTCGTTTTGCCTTTCTCCGTGACAAGCTTCAGGTCGCTCCTCCCTGTGCTTGAGGAGGAGTGTTAGGACTCTTAGATAGACTACTTCTAGTTGAACTATACTTCTATGCTTTGTATTTATATTTCTCTTGTGTAATTATACTTTTGAGAGATACAGAAATATTCAATTCCAATCAATAAGGGTGGGAACCACTGGCACAATCAGTGCCCTAATGTCAAGAGAATTGGATTCCATAAAACCGGCTTCTCAGGCACCAGAAACAAGGCTCATTCGGTCTGTGCTTTCGTGGTTGGTGATGCTACGAGTCCTAAACGGGTGAAATCAAGAACGGTGTCAGCAGATGAAGCGAGCAGCAGCGGTGGAAATCAGAGAAGCCCCGATGGAACGGTTTGTAAGACGAGGAACTACCATAGGAGGACTAATCAAATTCCTATATTGGAATCGTTGGATAACGTCTCTGTGGATGGGACACCAGTAAGACAGAAAGGGGAAAAAAAAGGAGCTTACATGGTGGAAATTGTGGACATAAAATGTGGGAATGTTCCCATCAAGAACAGAATCAAGAAGCTCGGGTTATCAAAGCTCTCAGATGACAGCCCGGTCGGTCTAAGCCTTTAACATCAGCCTTAAGGTTTTTGTAAGTGAACCCAGAAATCGCCCTGGGACGATTATTATTGTTCTCTATAACTTCCACCATAGAACACATGCTAGGCAAGAACTTCTTGGCGTTCTTGCAGCCTCTCTTCTTCTTTTTCGGGTTTCCAAGCTTTGGCTTAGAAATGCCACTTGTAGAAGAAGCCACATCTGCAAAATGACAGCAAGAGTTGCTGTGAGGGCCTAAGTCCAGTCTACTGAAATACTCGATTTCTCGCAACACAAGGGACCCAACCGTGCCTCGGCTGCCAATCTCAACCAGGGCGATCCGAGCAGATTTTGCAGCCATTTCTCTTGGGAATAATGTATAATGAATGGTATGTCATATGGCCATGGCCATCAAATTTATACATCAGAAGGGAGAAAGGGTCAATTATGGTTAGGCCTAATAGGTACTATTGTTTTCACATGAATATTTTATGTAACAGAGTGGAAAAGCATGGGGGGGCTATTCTTTCCTTTCATGGAGTGCTGTGGTCACTCTATTCATGTGTTTGCAGTTAAAAACATTTCTTTTTAACTGCCTGGTGGATTCAGATTCTTAAATTTTGGTTTTTTATTCATGGACCACATCAACTGCTTGCTTTTTGGTACAAGTATTAGATGCATGCATTATCTCATCTAGTAACATGATTCAGTTTGATGGTCATGAAACAACCACTTCCTTGCTGTCATTTTTATGATCCCCCCCAAAAAAGTAACTTGATTGTTGGATTAACAAATTTATGTTGGGTGTAAATTAAACATCCTTTTGGTACATCTAGGAAGGATGGGAATCAAACTTTTTAATATCCTAATTTAAAATTATAAACCCATACCACTTTCCTATCCCAATAGTTATAAAGACTCGGGTCCGGATCTATCACAATTTACATACGGAATGAACATTCAAATTGTGAATATTCATTATGTAAATTGTGAATATTTATTTAGTATATAAATTGTAAATATTTAGTATGTAAATTTTGTATTTTGGACTTGGGTTCACCGAATAATTTGTCACTTTCCTACAATTTATTAAATTTCAACCAAACAAAAAAACGCAAGTGTTCTAAAATTCAACCAAACACTAGAAAATAAAAATATTTAAAAAACAAAAAAAAAATCAAGTCATTTTCTTAAAATTATTTTCCAAATTAAATTTCCAAATGCACTCTAAATTGCATAGAAAGTTAATTAAGATGTCTGGTTACCAACAAAGATTTTTTGAATTATCATTTATCAAACTTTGTATATTTATGGGCCAAAAAGAGTTGACTGAGTTATTATTTTACAAGTCTGAGTGTTTATGGGCTTAATAAATGTTGTATTATCATTTATCAACTTTGTGTATTTATGGGCCAAAAAGAGTTTAGATTAGTCTTAGTGGCTCAGAAGAGTTACTCCCTCTGTCCCATTTTACCTGTCCTATTTACTATTTATTGGTCAAATCAATTTTTTCTTCATTGCTTATTTTCTTCAGTAATTTTTAATTATTTTTAAATTTAATTTTTTGTGCTTAATAGTACTTTTAATGTAGTTTCTAAATATATAAATTTTATATACTAATACTAAATTTAATATTATAAAAAATTAAATTAAAAATAACTTCAGTCAAGCCTCCTTATTTTATATACTACTTTACAAGTCCGGGTGTTTCTGGGCTGAAGGAAAAAGGATGGACCTGGGACATGTGGGTTATGGGCCCACCACGCTTCTGCTGCGCCACTCTGATTTGTTGTTCAAGTACTGTAAGTTTATATACTTAACCAATTATGTATGTGTAGATAGCTGTGATGATAAGGCCGGTTGTGATTCTCGTGTTTGGACGACCATCTCAAACTGAACCATGGCCACGATTTCCAACTGACACTACTAGCTTCAAGACCCACTCTTTCTTCTTCTTCTCCGTCTCTCCCAAAGCTTAATTCTCGGTTTCTGGGTGGCGTACGAGCGAAGCGATTAGGATGGTGCAGGCCCTCCGGGCTGTGGTTCAAGAACAACCTGCTGGTTCAAGTTCGGCAAAAATGGCGTCGACGCTGAAGGTGCTGGCATTTATGGTAGCCAAGCCCGAGATGATGTTGAACAGGTAATTCTTCAATATCATCTTCTTTAATTTGAATTTGTAGTTAAAGTTTATTAATTAAATTATTAGCTATCCTGTTCTTAATTGATTGATACTGGAAATGTTTGAGTCTTGGAAGAGTGGGTAGATTTCATCAAATCATGTTAGTGTTACCTTGTGTGTGCTATTGGACTGTACGTACGTGTACAAGTTCGATTTTCAGTGAGAGCAGCCTATTAGACTTTCTTGGTTTGGATCAGTTAGCTATAGATAATCTAAGGTCATATTATGGGGTACCCATGCACACAATCAGATAGTAATTAAGTTGGTCAGATTGTATGCTCCGTAATCACAAGGTCATAAGTTCAGTTTTTAGCTATTATTAGAACCTGGTTTGAATCGGTTAACTATAAACAATTTTAGTTGGTTTATCTTCCTTGTCCTGAGGGTTCATATGATAAGATAGAGGCTCTTTTGAGCCAAAATATGCACCCAGTCGACATTTTACTGCTCAGAAGGCGACAAGCCTAAAATCGAAGAGTTACTAAGAGCCGGTACGGTGCTGATTACACTGTGAAGGATGGCTAATGAGGAAACCAAAGACTTCATTCTTAACTTCTCGGTCCAGAAGGCATAACGACTAACAGAGTTCTGTTGTTAACTTTTGTGTTTCTATTTGCGTCTTATCAATTTATTTGACATTAGATTTCTTCCCTTAGCTTGTGGCTTTTTTGGCAAACTTTTGGTTTTTATTTGAGTTTCAATCTGTGTTTGGCATCAGTTCTCAAGATCAGATCAGAGTAGTATGTAGCTATGATAATTTAATTTTAGCTTAGTGTCACTCTTGAACATCTAGTTTGTAATGTCTTCAGTTTCAATGGATGCCAACATTGTTATTCAAATTTTTTAGGTTTAACCAACTGTCCATATGTTGCCAAGTTGAACAAGGAAAAATGTGCCAAAGCAGTGGTCTAGTGGTTGAGGTGTTGCAGTTTAGACAAGGAAAAATGTGCCAAAACAGTGATCTAGTGGTTGAGGTATTGCACTTTAGGCCTTCCGTGCATTTTTTAAGAAGATTTTGCATGTGTGATTAAGAAAGAGAAAATGAAAGTCGAAGAAAAAAAAAGGAAAATAAAAAAACAAAGCAAGCAAAGGAAATTACGCCTCTAGTGAGCGCATGGAGTGCATCAAAACCTACAAATGGAAGAAATTATGCGCCCAGATCTTCTCTCTCCCCTACATGTACATCAAAACCTGTAAAAATCATCTAAAATCCACTATTGTGGATGGCTTAAGTTGAACTCAAATTTTTCTCAAAATTAGTGACCATCTGATTTCAGGGCTCCGAGGTTTAATAATTCTTTATTTTTGATATTCTTAATCACCAAAGAGAATAGATGGAGCTATGATTGTTAATGAGAATGTTAAGTTAAAGCAAGCCAAGTGGGACAAAAGCTCGACCAACATATATCCTAAAGATAAGGTTGAGAAACCATCAGAACTAACTACTGCTGCAATTATATTCCACTTTGCAAAGTGGGAAAAAGAAAACCTTAAAAAAGGTTTGGGAAATCGAACTAAGTGGGAAAAGGAAAACCTTAAAAAAAGGTTTGGGAAATCATCAGAACGAACTAACTGCAATTCCATAACATTTCAGTAAGGTACAAGGAAAACAAAGTGGAAGGTACAAATAGCCCCCTCTTACATACTCACTGGGATAGATAGATTCAATTTCAATCAATGAATTGCACACGTAAACTTATATATCTTATTTAATTTAAATTTAATTATTACTCCTATATGCAGGTGGTTTCATCATTATATCATGGACCAGGACTCACCATGATTCATATTACATTATGAATCTTGATATAAAAATTTTGTACCTTTAATTAATACATTCTGTATATACAGTTAACAATTTATGTACGTGTAAACAAATAACTTTATAATTACTAACACATACTATGATAGTTACATGTATAAAAATTGTCCAATGCATATACAAAATGTGTTAACTACATATACAGAATCTGAAAGTTATTTTTAGATCAAGGTTTACAATGCAGAGTAGACTCTTATTTATGATATAATTTTTCACTCTCTCTTGAATCTTGATGTAGGTACACGTGTAATAGCTATCATTTCCAATATTCATAACTAATATAATCAAAGATTTTACCAAACCCATGCCATATCATATCTGTATATATTATGAATATTTATCATTTTTTTCAAAATTTTAATTAGAGTAGGAAAAACAAATGGCTGCAGGCCGGACTAGGCTAAATTCCGGCTTACGTGTACCAGATAATTAAGATACTAAGTACACATTATATTAATGAGTATATATTAGGAGGTAGCATTAAAAAATAATTGTATTTAGTGATTGGTCTCACCCAACTGCCAACCCCAACGAGGTTTTATATCATAGGAAATAGAAATTAGTTAGGTGGTTAATTGTAGGTGTCCACTCTAGCAAGCTTGGGCGGTCCAAATAAGAAGGCTAGGTTGGTGTATTGGTAAAGCTTTTTTTTTTTTTTTTTTTTTTTTTTTTTTTTTTTTTTTAAATTTATTAAGATAAGAATCATGTCTATGGCCTATGTGTGGGAGGTAGGGGCCCTAGTATAGGTTAAGTTGGAATGTTGGATTCGTCATTATCTCACCATTTTCACCCAATTTTACTTTTAATTTCACGTCACATTCAATTCTTAATTATTAATTTAATCATGTTTAGTTTCACAATTTTACTCACATTAATTCACGCATCTAATTTTTTATTATAATTTTCATTCAATTAATTTTGATTGCGAGCTGAGACGATACGATATGATATTTCACAATTTTAATCTTTAATTTTTTTATTAAAAAAAAAACTAATAAACGATATATAGCATAATGAAAAAAAGTTTTAACAATTATGAAAATTCATATTTTCTTACCACCCTAAAGTGATGAAAAAACGAAGGTTTTCAATGACAAGTGATTTTTTAATTAATTTGGAAATTAAAAAAATCTTTATTAGTATTAACAACCCCCATCGAGAGTAGTTGAAAATTTCTATCATTTGTTATTTTGGTGGTCACAATTTTTAATGGGCTAAACGTCGAATGTGTTTTCTTAATTTCTGTTATTGATGGTCTAAAATTCTAACTACCAGTGGTTGAAAATAATAATTTTTTTTTAAAATAGTCATGATTTTAAAAATAAAATAAAATTAAATCAAGCAAAGGTCTAAATTTCTCACAATAGTTTTGTGGATCGTAAATTCGTAATAGCAGTTTTTCTATCAATATACTTTTTCAAAAATTGTATATCAAAGTATTGTTCATTATATTATTTATGAATATTTTCAACAAGAAAATGGGATTGATATTGTAAAATTATAAAATTGTAAATAGATACTAATTAACGTTAACTTAATTTTTAAAAATTACAATAGAGAATTACATGTGATAAAATTAGTAAAATCATTCTAACTATAGTGCAATTAAAAATCAATAACTAAATGTATGCAGCAAACTGGCAATAATATGATAGTCGTGAGACTAACAACATATTTAGTTCAAGAAATATGCCTTTTTACGTTATGTTCTTATGAATAACATTCATGTGAATAAGTTATTCCCTTTGCATGAAAAGAATCACCTCCACCCCCTCCCTCTACCCCAAAAAAAAACTAGTTATTCCAAGTTTTGGAAATAATTTTTTTTATTAAAATACTAAAAATACCCTTTAGGCTCATGCTATGGATATCCTTCTCCCATTAATCAAAAACCATAGAAAACAAATTGTATAAGACTAACCAATTTACAAGTACTAATAAATATTAAGGCCATGCTTGGTAAAGTACTGTTAGCTGATTAAGTTAGAAGGTATAAATAGTTGATAAAATTAGCTGATTGTAGAAATGTGTTTTGTAAATTAATTGTTAGCTGGTAACTGTTTGGTATAATTTATTTTCTCAAAAAGCTAATTGGAAAAGTTGCTTTGAGCAACTTTTTAAATTTTAGCATTTTGAAGCTACAAAAAAATTGATTAACTAAACACTTATATTAATTTTTTAACCAAGTCAAATAGCTAAGAGTGGTAATATAGGCCAAAATTAACTGATAGGCTAACTAGTTTATCAAACCGGGTTTAAGTATACATTTAATTTAGATTATCATATTTAATTTGGTGATGTAACATTCCCAAATTTCTCACATTAGTGACCTTACTTAAGAATATAATTTGAGATTTTGGGAGGATAATGATACTAGTAATTGTGAAAAAAAAAAAAAAACTGCAATTCTACAAAGTACAAACATGGGCATATTACATCCGTATATAATTTCGCAAATTATATGGTGGACCATGGTCATGGCTGATAGTGCAGTTGTGTTGAAAGGATATTGCAGTTGTGTTGAACTGATACTGCAGTTGTGTTGAAAGGAAACTGAGTTGCGCGAAACAGAGGTCGTTCATCCGTTCAACACCACTGCAGTATCCGTTCACCACAACTGCAGTATCCGTTCAACACAACTGCAGTTCCGGATGGACTAAACGTTCTCTGTTTCGTTGCAACTGCAGTTTCCTTTCAACACAACTGTAGTATATGTTCAACACAACTGCAGTATCCTTTCAACACAACTGCAGTATCAATCATGACCCATGGTCCACGGTATAAGTACTGATATAATTTGATGAGATTGCTAAGCACATAACTTGAACCAAACATCCATAAGTGAATTTCCATCTTAAAACAAGGGCATGTATACTTAAACTTTTTGTTTTTTGAGGTAGGTGATAAGCACTATTTTTATACATATTTATATTTTATTCTTATAATAAATTAGTTTTATTTATTTTACATTATATTTATTTTAAGTTTTATTTAATATTTTATACTAATATGATAATTATGTGAATAATTAGACTTAATGGATATTTTAACTATTTTTATTATTAATAAGATTTGTGCTAAATTAATTGAGCTAATTATATATTTTTCTTTTTATTGTTAGTTGGCCCAATTTAAATGCTTTTAATTATTTTAATTATTTGTTTATGAGTTCAGCAGCCAACAGCCCAAAACTTTGTCCTTTACTAGGTTTTTAGTTTTGTAATTGTTTTTAGTTTTATTTTATATTATTTTCTTTTGTTTTGTTAGTACGTGTAGATTAGCAGCCCAATTTCATTGAACATTAATTTGCAATTTTAATTGTGCGTAGACTTGAGAGGAATCGGCGACAGCAACGACCTCTTCTACGAACGAATTCCGCGAAGTGCTGCGAAGCCATGAACTGCGGGCGTTTCCGACTGCTGCCAACCAAGGATTTCTTACGCAATTCTCTCCGATGAACGGCCGAAATTGAACTTCAATTAGTATAAATAAGTGTGATTTGTAATGTTTGGACAGACCCCTCATCATTAGCTAGTTATTATCTTGTCTTTGTTTTGTCTCGTTCCAACACATAAATACATATATACATTTTGTTTTTCTCTTTTATGAGATTAATATAAATGTATATTGTAAATACTCCTACGATGTACTGCTAAGTTCTTATTTTTTCAATTCGAGGATTATGGAAGTTTGATTCTACAAGACCAGTAAGCTTTATTTAGCCTAATTTATTCTTTGCACTTTATTATCTATATATCTTCTGTTATATTCATATATATGAATTATTGCTTGGTTAATTGTTGCAATAGGGCCCATTGTTCAATTGTCAAGTTATTAAATTGCTAGTCCGAACCTTGAATCCGTAATTGTTTAAGTGTTCTGACGTTGGTAGCAAATAGCACAATTTGATTATAACTGATTTTCAGTTTGTGTTATGAAGATATATAGTCTAGCTTAAATGAACCGAGCTTATGAGTTTGTTGGCTAGGATTGGTAGTCTTTCTAATTCGATAATGCTGGTAGTAAATTAAATCCTAAGAGCTTGTTTAGGGTTGTTTATTAGCTAGGGAAGTAATCAAAGAGCTTGTTTTGATTACCGACGAAGTAAGGAAAGACAGGTTGTTAGAGCTTGTTAATAACCATAACCAATCTAGTAAAGAGTAAAGTTAGTTTGGCTTGCATATCAATATCTGCCTTGTTAGAATTAAACTGATGTTATGCCTTGGGTTGGATACCATTTGCCATTGACATTTACTTGATAATTATTTGCTATTTGATATTATTTTCCATTTTCCATTTTATTATTGCTATTTAAGTTTCGATTCTCATTTCATTATTTATTAAATCTATTGCTAAAGATAAGTCTAACCAATCTCTGTGGGTACGACCTTACTCATCACTATTACAATTTATAAGAGTAAGTATTTATTATTTGTTGGTTTCGACACCCATCAATTTTTGGCGCCGTTGCCAGGGATTGGTGTCAATTAGATTTATTTTTATGCCACGTTCTTCTCGTACGGGTCAATTGCAATACGATCCTGAGATTGAGAAGACTGTTAAGAAGTTAAGGAAGGAGACTAGATTGCGTAAAAGTAGTGTACTTTCATCAACATCTCTACAATCAACTACCACAATTGAATCAACTACCTCTTGTATCGATTCCGAAAAAGAGCAAACAATGGCCGAAAATCAAGTAGTTGCTGAAGAACGAAGAACTTTAAGGGAGCTTTCTGCACCGAATCTAAATCAACAACCTCTTTGTATTCAACATCCTGCCTTAGAGGTTGGTTTTGAATTAAGGTCAGGTTTGATTCAACTACTCCCAACATTTCGTGGTCTTGAAAATGAAGATCCACATAAGCACCTAAAGGAGTTCCACGTGGTGTGTTCGAGCTTTAAACCGCAAAGAGTGACGGAAGATCAAATCAAACTACGTGCTTTCCCATTTTCATTAGCTGATAGAGCAAAGGATTGGTTATTTTACATTCCTTCAGGCTCAATAAACACATGGGACGAAATGGTAAGATTATTTCTTGAAAAGTTTTTCCCAGCATCACGAGCTGCCAGCATTAGAAGGGAAATATGTGGCATCAAGCAAAGAGATACAGAGACTCTCCACGAGTACTGGGAACGTTTCAAGCAACTGTGTGCAAGTTGCCCTCAACATGGAGTTTTCGAACAGCTCCTCATTCAATACTTTTATGAGGGATTGCTTCCTATGGAAAGAAAGATGATGGATGCAGCTAATGGAGGTGCTATAGTGAACAAAACGCCCCGAGATGCTAGAGAGTTAATATCCATAATGGCTGCCAATTCACAACAATTTGGATGTAGACAGGACACAACTTCTAGAAGAGTGAATGAGGTGAACATTTCTTCTCTTGAGAATAAAGTATCTCACTTAACTACTCTTGTTCAACAGTTAGTTCTAGGAAATACGCATCAGGTGAAAGTTTGTGGGATATGTGCCGCTACTGGACACCAAACAGACATGTGTCCGACACTTCAATATGATTATTGCGAGCAAGCTAATGCAGTTGGAGGATTTCCAGGCCAACCACAACAAAATTATGATCCCTATTCAAATACATACAACCCAGGATGGAGGGATCATCCAAATTTCAGCTACAAGCCACGTCCACAATTTCCACAGTTTCAGCCTAGACAACCCATTCAAGAACAACCTTCATCTTCACAACAAACATCTTCTAATTCAAGTATGTCGTTAGAAGATATCGTTAAGTCACTTGCCATTAACACACAACAATTTCAGCAAGAAACAAGAACAAGTATTCAACATTTAGAAAGTCAGATGGCTCTTCCTCAAACGAGGATTCAGCATGTTTGGAGGCTTTCGATTTTGAGGGATCGGGTTGTATCTTTGGTTGGTGTGTAGAGCCTTCCGAACCATGGCCTTTAGCCATCTCAGATTCCCCCTGTCCAACCGAGCTTTTGGACGATTTGGATTGTGACTTCTTCTGTTCCTTTCTCAAGGCAGCTTCCAGTTCATCTGCCTTTCTCTTGAGGTAATTTAGTGGCTTGGAGGTCATGTGATAATGAGTTCTATGTGAGGCAGTTCCCATGCGCAACTTCACCTTCTTATCTCTCAGAAGAGTACTAAGCATGAATCCATAACCAAGAACTTTAACAATCCATCTGGTCGTAGGACTAACACCTGTTTGAACATTATCTACCAAAAAGTCAAAAATCACCCTTGACCCAACAGGGTAATTTTCTAGAAGTGCACACAACATCCGCATCTTTTTGTCAGATATGTCATCAGTTCCAGATTGTTTGCTCTCAACAATCTTGTTCAAGATGTCTACGACAAATTCATAATCCAGTTTCAACATCTTCATCTTTTTCCACATCTTCTTCCTGCTATATTTCTTCTCAGAGCAGTCCGGATGGTAACCATCCCCACAGATAGGAAAGTCAAAAACTCTCCTAATGTCTTCATGAGAAATCACAACCTCAGTGCCATTAACTATTGAGTGAATTTCATGAACACCATTGACAGTTTGTATTTCAGCATTTATGTAGAACTGCGTCACACCAATGGGATACCAGGCTTTATGTTTGAAAGTAACAAATTTGTAAAGATTACCGTCCTCAAGAAACTTCACAACGTGATTTTCAAACTCCTTGTCAAGCACTTTATCAAGAAAACCGTCAACATCAAGCATTGAACCGGCCTTAACCATGCAATGGTTTGCCTTCTGACCTTTAACAACTGTGGAGAAGAACTTGAAAACTTCCACATCTTCGCATGGTCGGGTTATAATCTGTGGAGGTCTGAACGGTTCTTGAGTGGCTGGTGTCTTTTCCGGCGTGGGTGAGGGTTTTGGCGGTGGACCATGAGCATTAGCAACGTCGTCGGAAGATGAACTTGAGCTTTCTGACGAAGAACTTGATCCAGATGATGACATGATTCTCAACTTTTGGTATTTTTAGAGAGGTTTTAGGGTTAAGAGGATAACGGTGCTTTTGGGAGGGTAAAAGGTAAAAAGTGAGAGGTATATGAGGTTATATATGGTGAGAGATGGTGGATCGGGTGAAACGGGTCATTTTGGAGAAAGTGGAGCGAATTTAAGAGCAAGAGACAAAATCCCTTAAATGCCCTTTAATGAAAGGACAAAAATGACATAAGGCCGTGGTCGAGGTTTGTACTGATAAGAGTAGTTTCCTATAAGGTGAAATAGCTATTTAATGAGGAGAGAGAAATGTACTCATTTTACCGTCACATCTTGATGGCCCGTCCTTTCATGTCAGACGGTTCAGAGAAGGTGGAGCGCATGCTTCGGCATTGTCCTCGAATAGGGCATTGACACGTGTACAACCATGATCCCACGTTCTCAAGTTGAACGGTTATAAGTGAGTTCCATCCTGAGACTTGTTTAGCACGATACATATTTGACCAATCGATCACAAGAAACACACAGAGAGTCCTCGGTGTTAAGGATTCGGTGGTTCAATCCTTCGGTCAATATGAATTCGGTCATCACATGTGTTGTGTGCTCTATCAGTCTTCGGTACTGATAGATATTTAGCCATTGAGTTTGTCACACTTCGGGAAGATTTAACACTTCGGAAAAGAGAATGACAGACTACGCAATTAAAAGATAGTTTCATTCATTTGAAAGATAACAAGTGACATCCAAGATAATATATTAAACTGGCCAACCCAACCCTGATTTTGCTACGAGGCATGACAACTACTTCCTTGCCTTGCCTTTGCCCTTCTTCTTTGCATGCCTACCGTTAGCAGAGTTGACATAAGGCTTTGTCCTTGGCTGCTCTCTATGGTAGGAGAGCTTGGAGCTGGTAGAGCACTTGGGGCAGCATCAGGGACCCAAGATGGGGCCATAGGTCCATAACCCGGTTCATTTTCAAGCACCGAGGACTTGTAAGATACATCATCTGGCTCAAGCATCGCAAGGTAGCGAAAATAGTCCTCGTCAAAGGCCTCATTTGTTGGCTGGTTAGGAGCCTAATCCTGCTGGTACCATCTTTGGATGTCATTCCAGGCATCATCTCCAGTATAGTTCATGGAGGGTGGAGGAGTTGGCCTTGGCACAAGGTCTGGATCCGGCCAGTAGGGTTCCTCGTTAGGTGGAGCGATACCTCCGGAATAGAAGCCTGGGACAGACATGGTAGGTGGCTTGGGCACGTAATCCTCAAATTCCGAATCAGAGAGTTCTAGAGGATGTGCAGATGTGTCCCCTTGGAGAGGTTCTCCCTTTTCTTCTCTCAACTTGTTGAGTTTGCTTGTTCCTTCTTTCAACAGCAACCGAAAAGAGAACCTTTTCTTGACGGGTTTCTCTTCAGAACACGCCTTCTTGCCTTTCCCTTTGTCCATTCCTGCACAATATTTGACCACACAAAGGATTAGGAGTTAGGATACCTCTCCCTTCCTCGGTTGTGATCTATTTATAGAGAGATTGTGGCGCTGTGATTGGCTGAGATCCGTTTGACGTGACCAATCAAAGTTGCAACCATCCAAGAGTTTTGGGCTTATCCATTAATATGAATCCGTGAACTTCTGATTTTGAGGAGCATTAACTTCAAGGTGTCATAACTGATAGGTCCTTTCAGTTTTGGATCGATTCATTTGTCTTTCCATCAATTCATCTCTATCATACCGAGCTCATGCCTCAAGTTAGAGAATGAAAACCCATGTACTAACACTGATTGTTCATCCAACACCGAACAAAAATATGGTCCATCTAAGTCATTATACTCCTAATTATTTTTCATCTAACATTTTTAGCCCATTTCTAACAAGTAACCCATCTAATTTGTTGACAGGGAAAAATAAAATAATAAAAAATGATGACATGTTATGTATATGAATGTTTTGGATGATTTTACCCTATTTCATTAATGAAGAAAATGATTTCTTGCAATGAAATATGGTAGAAATCAAAGTTGTTATATAATGTTTTAATTACAGTGTACTACACGACTGTGTATGTATAGTGAGATATTCAAAGTTGTTAGACAATGAAATTCCATGAAAATCGATATATTAAAATTAAATATAATAACTTAAGATATTATATTGGTTAAATTTTATTATTTTTTTAAAAATAATTTAATTTTTATATATAAATTTTCATGGAATCTCATTGTCGAACGACACTGAATACCCCGCTATACATATACAGTACACTCCGCTATACATACACAATACACTGTAGCTGAAACTTTATATAGCAACTTTGATTTCTACCATATTTCTTTCCAAGAAATCATCCAAAAATACAATATGTTAAGTTATTCAATTATCCAAAAATCTAAAAATATTAAGTTATTTTTAAAATAAAATAAAATCTACCCAATACAATATATCTTAAGTTATTATAAAAATAATTTAATTTTCATATATCGATTTCCATGAAATCTCATTGTCGAACGATAGTGAATACCCCGCTATACATACACTCATGTAGTTAAAACTTTATATAACAATTTTGATTTCTACCCTATTTCATTGCAAGAAATTATTTTTTTCATTAATGAAATATGGTAGAAATCATCCAAAAAATCCATATAAATAACATGTCATCATTTTTTCTAATTTTATTTTTCCATGTCATCAAATTAGATGGGTTACTTGTTAGAAATAGGCTAAAAATGCTAGATGAAAAATAATTAGGAGTATAACGACCTAGATGGACCATATTTTAGTTCATGGTTGATACGGTAAAATACGGGCACCAAGGTAAACCAGGAAATACGATCTTATATAGCTCAAGGATCCAAACCCGGTTACAAGTCTATAAATGCTCAAAGGGCTCGGCGGGTCGGCAGTGGGTTTTCCTACTGTCCGAGCTCTCTTTAAGTCTTAGTCTAGAAATGGCCAAAAGATCCTCTCTCCTCATAAATGCGCTATTTATAAGGGAGAAAAGCGCGGTTGTCGGACCTCCGACATGACGGGAACGTGGCGCACATGCGCCCACCCCGCTCTACGCCCAAGCGGGAAGAGGTACGTGGCGGTCACTGGCACGTCGCGTCGGGGCCCATCGGGGCACTGTTCGGCCCGTGACGACCGGCCTTCCGGCCGACCAAAGGCAGCAAACCGACCTCCCAACCTAAAGCTACCCGACCGGGTCTGAGGGTGGTCCGACCGGTCCTGGAGTATATTTACTATCATCTAGCCCCCTCACCCCAAAGGGCGACGAGTGGAAACACGATGGAGTAGTTCGGGGTGAAAAACTGAGGTCTAGCCGACCGCACTGTCTTGTGCCGACTTGGTCATTTCGCGCGGATGTACTGAAACTCAGTGAGGGCTCACTCACGGCGGAGAAACGCTTTCGGCGGGAAAACCCTCGAACCCCGAACCGTCATCCAAGCCGTCGATCAAACTTCTCCGCCTATAAATACGCGTTCCACCACTAAGCCAACACTTTCGCCTTCACAGCTACCCGGAGATCAGAGCCTCCCGAGCGTAAATGAAGGACAAACGCCGTGTCACGTCGCGAAGTCTTTGCTCTCTTCCGCTACCTTCATACTCGGTAAGCCTTCTATCCTGCTCCTTTTTTAGCACGATAGGACCCCGTAGTTTAGGTCGGCCACGCTCCCAAGCTGAACCCCGATCCCTTCGCTTAAATAGGAATTAGGATGTCGGACTCGGACAGCCAGAACGCGTCAGCCCGGGACTACGACGAAGGCGACGAAGCGGTTAGCGAAAGCTCTTCCCCTTCAACCGGGAGCTCCACCTTCAATCAGATCGACGAAGTGGAGCACGTTTCCCCCCTCGCCGAGGAAAATGAGGGGCCGATACGACCCGCTACTTCTGCCGAGGACGTCAGCTCATCGGGCCGAGGCAAATCACCCTGAGTAGTGCTCTCAAAGACATTTCCTCAACTCAGCCCCCGCAACGTGGAGCAGATCGCCGCCACCATACGCCAGAAAGGCGTTCCTCGAGAGCTGCGAGCCCCCCGGCGAAACCCATGCCTCGAGGCCTCGTTCCGATCTCGCGCACTTCCAGCTCCGGGCGAAGCGGGTTCCGGTGGCCTCTAGCTCATCGGATCCGAACCCACTAGAGGCTGATCAAACCGCCAGCGCTCCGCCCGCGACCCGAAAGAAGATGGTCTTCCTAAACAGCGAGGTCGTCCAACAGCAGAAATGCTTGCTCACCCGAGCCGAGACTGATGAAATCCACGCGTTGCTGCGGGGTCGTATACCTTACAAGGTCAGTCGGTCGCTCGGCAACGTCATCGATCGACATGTCGGCGACTGGCTCGGGATCCACCTGGACTCGCTAAAGGCTCCTCTGACCTTCCCTTTTTCTCCTTTCCTCCTTGCTTTTTTGAAGTACTATGAAGTCCTTCCAGGGCAGATCATTCCGAACGCCCATCGGATGATCGCGTGCTTTCCCCAAATCTGCACCCGGCACGGGCTGATGTGCACGATGGAGCTGTTCAACTTCCTCTACGATGTCAGGCCTCTCTCGGCCAAGCATGGAGGGGGTTACTTGATGCTTCAGTCCCGAGGGCACCACTGCACTCTCACCAACGTGCCCGACAGCAACAAGGGGTGGAAAAACCGGATACTCTCGGTTGAATATAAGTGGAGACTACCGGTCCCCCGAGTGTGGTCTACACACTTCACCGAGCATAGCTTCCCCAAGCGGACCCGGGCCCTTACCGACGCGGCCGCGAAGATCTCTTCGGAGGTGTATGACTACCTCATCTTCCGGACCCCAGAGGGCTATAAGAGCGCCAACCTCGAACCCCCTGATTATGGTCGGGGCGAGAAGTACGAGCCGGTACCGGTCGCCGCTCCAGCCGCCCAAGGTTCCATGGCCGAGCCCGGTCAAGGTCGTCGTAATCGCTATTGCTTGACTCTAACTCCTCAAGACCGGCTTCATAGCCCGATCATTCGAACTAACCCGCTGTCACATGTGCAGGTATGTCGCCTGACCGAACATTCATTGCTCCAGCCGCTGCCCCTCGCCCCAAGACGAAGGTGGCCCTGGGCGCGAAGAAAGCCGCCGCTAAGCCTGCCGTCGATCCCCCCGTCGTCACCGTTCCCGACACCACCCCTACTGACGCCTCGTCAAGTGGGGGCGCAGACCCCAACCTTCAAGTGACCCTCGGCCCGAGTCGGCGAGGGAAAGAGAAGCGCCAAGAGGCGGAGGTCGAGGAAGTTCTCACTCTAAAGTGCACCAAGCGCTCGACCAGCACCCGATCCGCCGATCTCCACGAAGGGCTCCGGGAGAGGGACGCGCTAGCCTCCACCCTCGTCGACCAGATAAGGGACAAGGTTCCCGGCATGGAGACCATCATGGGGTGGTCGTGCAACAGGCTCGGCGAGCAAATCGCCGAGGATATCCTCCGGGTAAGTGTTTATCGTTTAAAGTATTATATCACCCTCTGACCGGCACGGCTGTTCTAACCTTCCTCGCCTTCTGCAGCTCACCCACACGACGACCGACCTCTTTAGCCGGGTTCGGGCCTTAGAGGGCGTTCGAGAGAAAGAGGTCGTGCCCCTCCAGAAGCAAGTCTTCGCAGCTGAGCAAAGAATTCAGGAACTGGAGAAGGAGCTTGCAGCCGCCGAGGATCGAGCCGAGAAGGCCGAGAAGAAACTCAGCGAGGCAGAGGCCCGAGCCGAGAGGGCGGAGAAGGCCGAGGAAGAGGCCATCGGCAAGATGAAGGACGCCAGTAGCCTTGCTCGGTTCATCTGCACCGACGAGGCCATAGCCAAGGAGTTCCTCACCGCCTTCATCAACACGGAGGTCGGGGACAAACTGACTTGGGTTTACGGGCAATGGGCCTTTTCTTCGGGCTGCCAAGCTATCGAGGAGCAGGTTCACACAGCCCTGGCCGAGGGCCTCGAGGAGTCTGATCTGCCCTCTGTGATGGCTTTGCTCCCCGACAAGGTGGCCGACCCCGGCCCCAGGCCGTACTCCAAGCCGGGGCCTTCGGACTGAACGGCCAAAGGGTGGATTTTGTAGCTTTTTGAAAACGCGGAGCTCGGCCCGCTCTGTGCCGAGCAACTCGAACTTATTTCAATAAAACTTTTTGGTTTTAACTTTGTGCACTGCTTGCATTCTTTAAGTTTATGAGACCGGGCATCGTGCTCCCGTTGGCCTCGAAGGACATAGGGTCGGCTGACCACGATAATCGGGCACCTTGCTCCCATCGGCCACAAGGGCCATAAGGTCGGCTGACCAACTAAATCGGGCACCTTGCTCCCGAGATGGGCACCTTGCTCCCATCGGCCTCAAGGGCCATAAGGTCGGCAGACCAACTAAATCGGGCACCTTGCTCCCGAGATGGGCACCTTGCTCCCATCGGCCGCAAGGGCCATAAGGTCGGTAGACCAACTAAATCGGGCACCTTGCTCCCATCAGCCTTCCGAATCCCAATTCAGAGCAACAATGTCCGAACAAACTGAGCCGAAGCTCTTCATTCAATTAATGACAGTCTCAATACATAAAGAGGGGGCTTCTTTTGGCCCGATTACATTCTCCAACATCCTAACTAATGGTGGAACAAGACCAGATGCTCCGAATTCCAAATCCGATCCACCGGCTTTCTCGTGGTTGTTTCCAGTTTGTAGGTGCCAGGTCGGATCACTGCGGAGATGACATACGGTCCTTCCCAAGTTTGTGCAAACTTTCCGCCCTCATTCGATCGGCTGGCCTTTCGCTCTCGAAGGACATAATCTCCCACCTGGAAGTATCTCGGCCGAACTCGAAGGTCACGGGTCTGTTTTATCTTGTTATGATATTCGACAATTCTTCGAGCCGCGACCTCCCTTCTTTCTTCCACGGCGTCGAGCTCGGCGATCATGATTCGCTCGTTGCTGTCCTTATCGTACGCTCGTTCTCGGGACGTCGGGATCCAAGCTTCGATCGGCAGCCGAGCTTCAGCTCCGTAGACCAGCGCAAAGGGGGTTTCCTTGGTCGCCTCCCGAGGGATTGTCCGGTACGACCATAGCACATAAGGCAATTCATTTGCCCAGCTTCGACCGGCATCGAACAACTTCTTCTTCAGTCCATCCAAAATTGTCCGGTTCGCGTTCTCAACCTGTCCGTTCCCTTGGGGATAGGCCACGGATGATCGGATAGACTTTGTGCCGACCGTAGCTAGGGTTCCGTGATCAGGTGCACGGGAACTCCGAAGCGGGCGATGACGTTCCTCCATATAAAGCGTGCGCACTGCTGGGCCGTTATGGTCGCCAAGGCTTCCGCCTCAATCCACTTCGAAAAGTAATCGATAGCGACGATCACGAACCTTTTCCGGGCTGCCAAGGTCGAGAACGGACCTATGATGTCCACCCCCCAGCGTGCGAAAGGGATAGCCGTGCTGATCGGCTGGTAGAAGGTCGCCGGCCGACCGGGGGTCTTTGCAAATTTTTTACAAGGCTCGTACGCCCTTACAAGGCTTTCACAATCCAACTGAATGGACGGCCAGTAATATCCCATAACCATGATCCGGCGTGCAAGCGATCGGCCTCCTTGATGAGCCGAGCATAGCCCTGAGTGCAGCTCCTTCATGACGATTTCCGCCTCGAATGCGTTCAAACACCTCATCAACGGGCCCCCGTAGGATCGTCGGTACAAACGGTCGTCCACGACCTGAAATCTGGGAGCTCGGAGTTTCACTTTCCGCACCCGATCTGCTTCGTCCGGCACCTTCCCATCTTGGAGGTAGTCTTTGAGGTCGGTTATCCATAGGTCTTGTTCCGCTTCTATCGGCTCTACCTCGAGAGCGTCGATACAAGGCGCGGCTGCTTCCTCGATGTGGGCTATCTTGGATATATGTTCGGGGGCCTCATGTACCAGTTGGGATAGCATGTCGGCATCCGCGTTGTCCGACCTGGGAATGTGAGCGAGCTCATGAGCCTCAAACTATCGCAGGATAGCCACCGCCCGATCTCTGTAGACCATCAGCTTATCACCGTTGGTGACGAACTCGCCATTCACCTGTCCAACGACTAGCGCGGAATCCGTTTTAGCCCGGATGGCCTTCGCTCCCAGTTGTCTCGCTCGCAGCAGTCTGGCGATCAGGGCCTCGTACTCGGCTTCATTGTTGGTCGGCGAGAAGTGGAGCACAATAGCATAGTAAGCCTTGAAGCCCTCGGGAGTCGTGACGACTATCCCCGCTCCCGCTCCTTTCTTCCCGCTGGACCCGTCAGTACTAACTTCCCACCATTCCGGGGTTTGAGGACTATTTGGGTCCGTCTCGGCGTCTCGCGCGGTACATTCCATGAAGTCTGCCAGGGCATGGGCCTTGATGGACGGTCGGGGTTTATACTCCAAGGCGAACTGTGTCAACATCATGGCCCACTTCACTAGGCGTCCCGAAGAGGTTGAGGTCCTGAGGATGGCCCCGATCGGCTGGTCTGTCTACACTCGGACATTCCGACCTTGAAAGTAGGGCGTTAATCACTTCGCCGCAATGACCAACGCGAACACTACTTTCTCTAGCCGAGTATACCTGAATTCCGGCCCTTGCAACGCATGGCTGACGTAGTATACCGGCCGTTGTATTCCTTCGTTATCAACTCGGCACAAAACAGCACTGACAGCCCGATCAGAAACAGCGAGGTATACCTCTAGATCTTCTCCTGGCTCGGGCTTTGACAAAACGATCGGGGACGCCAGATAGGCTTTGAGATCTTCGAAGGCCGCCCGACTGTCATCATCCCAAGTGAAGCCGTCAGACTTTTTTAAGATCTTGAAGAATGGATGAGCTCGGTCGGCTAACTTGGAGAGGAAACGGCTGAGCGCGGCCAGTCGGCCGGTGAGTTGTTGCACTTCCCTGATGCTGGTTGGGGGCCGCATATCCAAGATGGCTTGGATTTTGGCCGGGTTCGGCTCTATCCCTCGTCTTGTCATCATGTAGCCCAGAAACTTCCCAGTCTGTACAGCAAAGGTGCACTTCTTAGGGTTCAGTCTCAACCGATGTTCGCGCATGACTTGAAAACACGCTCGGAGATGGCCCGGATGGTCGGCCCGCATAGTTCTCTTGACGAGCATATCGTCAATGTAAGCTTCCATAGATCGTCCGAGCAGCCCCCCGAACACCGAATTGATCATTCGCTGGTATGTAGCTCCGGCGTTCCTCAATCCGAATGGCATCACTCGGTAGTAGTACAGCCCGTCCGGAGTTACGAAAGCAGTCTTCTCCTCATCGGCCTCGGCCATCATGATCTGATGGTACCCTTTGAAAGCATCCATGAAGCTCATGAGTTCTGCCCCCGCTGTCTCATCAACCATCTGATGAATACTTGGGAGCGGATAAGGGTCAAAGGGGCACGCGCGGTTGAGGTCGGTGTAGTCAATACACATTCGCCAAGCCGGCGGCTTGGGGACCAAGACTACATTCGCAACCCATTCCGGGTACGTAACCTCTCGGATATGTCCCGCCGAGAGCAGGGCCTTGACTTCCCCCTTGACAAACTCACGCCGATCAACGGATAAATGCCTTTGCTTTTGCTTAACAGGCCTGGAGGTTGGGTTGACGGACAGCCGATGGCATATAACATCTCGGTCAATCCCGGGCATGTCCTTCGGGCCCCAGGCAAAGATATCGGCAAACTCTCGCAACACCACGAGGATCGAGCGCCTTAGGTCCGGGTCGAGGGTCGTCCCGATTCTGATACAACGTTCAGGTCGCTCCAACTCCAACGGCACTTCTTCTACGGGCTCCGAGGGCCCGGGCTGTTCCTTCTTTTCTTCATCCTTGCGTCGAGCAATAGTGTTCACTCGGGAGGTGCTCGCGGCCTGCTTTTCTACTGCCCGAACGTAGCACAATCTGGCCGATCGTGGATCTCCCCGGACTGTTCCGACACCTTCCGGGGTCGGGAACTTCATGCACAGGTGGGGCATGGAGATGATCGCCCTCATCTGAGCTATCCCCGGGCGTCCTAGGATCACATTGTGCACGCATGCCAAATTGACGACGATAAACTCCATCTCTACTTTCAGAATTTTCGGGTAGACTCCGACTTCAACCGGGAGGACGACCATTCCCTCAGGGTGAACCATATCGCCAGTAAACCCCGACAGCGGTGTTCGGACCGGCGTTAGTGCCGACTTCTCAATTTTCAGCTTTTGAAAGGCCTCTAAGTACAGCACGTTCACGCTGCTGCCCGTGTCCACCATCACCCGCCGGACCTCGACCCCACAAATGTCGACCGTGATGACCAGGGCCTCGGCGGATTGGTCTCCTCCCTGGGGAAGGTCGCGGTCGGTGAAGGTTATCGGCTCCTCTTTCATTATTTTCTCAGGTTGGTTGGTGCTGATTGAACAAATGGGCAAGTCCCTCGACCAGGCTCGCCGGCGCTCTGAGTTGCCGCCCCCCTCCGGCCCGCCAAAGATAACGTGAATGATCTGTTTCGACCCAGCGGCAGGAGGGTCGTGGTCGGGTTCTGGCTCCTTGTCCTTTTTCTCTTTATCGGATCTCTTGAAATACTTCTTCCACCCCCTGCGTCGGTTCTTCTTCTTCTCAGCCGCAAACTGCGCCAATTCCCCCGAGCGCAAGAGGTCCTCGATCAGCCTTTTAAGGACATGGCATTCGTCAGTCTCGTGCCCCCGGTTCCTATGATAGGCGCAGTATTTATCCTTATCGGGGCCATCTCTTGCCGGAGCATGGAGTTGAATCATGTTGCAGGACTGAGCGTACTCCAAGATTTCCCCGATCGGCCTTGACAAGGGAGTGTAGATCGGGTTACCATCCTGATCCTTCCTTCTGGGATCGGGCTGTCGTCTCATATCTCTCCGACCTTGTCCGCCGGTCTCCAGTAGGCGCTTGGCTGCGTTGGCCTCTTCGGCCACCGCATGATCGACCATCCTCTGTAAGGCTTCTTGATAAGTGTTCGGCTGATGGACAACGAGATCCTGATATAAAGGCCCCGCTCGCAACGCAGAGAGCAGTAAATTGATCGCGGTGCGATCGTCTACCGGCTCTATCTCCGCCACGGCGGCCTTCCACCTTTCGCTAAAAAGGGTCAAGGACTCGCCTTCTAGTTGCTTAGCCTTCTCCAGGGACGTGAAATGCTTCTTGGCGGCCCGAGAGATTGCAAAACGGTGGATGAACTTCCTTGCCAGCTCGGCGAAGTCAGCAATGGATCCTGGTTCGAGCGAGGCAAACCACTCGGCCGCCCGACCGGTCAGAGTTGAATAAAATGCTCGGCACATTACCGCATCAGACACCCCCATCATCAGCATGTTTCCGTGGTAAGAGCTAATGTGTTCCTCGGGATCCGTCCGCCCAGAGTAGTCTTTATTTCCCAGCACACGAAGGTCCATCGGGTACGGCTGGCCCATGATCTCCTGGGAGAACGGGGCCCAGAATAAGTTTCTTTCCATCGCTCTAGGGCCGACCTCAGACTGTTCTTTCTTCCATTTGTTGAACTCCGCTCGTATTTGGTCAAGCACCCCCCGGGCCAAGCCTCGGCTTGTTCCTGCGTGGCGGTCCTTCTTTGGCTTCGCATACGAGGAGCTCGTCTCGCTGGAATGGCTGGTCGAAGAGATACTCATCGACTGAGGTCCTCGGGCTACGCGTCCTCGTGGTCGGAGATACTCATCGTCGATCCTATAAAAAACGGTGATTCGCGTTTGCGATGCCTCTACCTGCGCCTCCGCCTGGGCACCCCCCTAGGCCGGTACGACGTACTGAGCCGAGACAATGCTGGCCTCCGAGCCGGTGCCGTGGGGGTAGTGTCTGACCCACGGGATCATCGCTCGGATTGGGAACGGTGCAGCGCAGGTGGGACAACAGGAATCGTCTCGGCAGTCGTCGCGTCCGGCCTAATGGGTCGGATACATTGGCTGCATGGGCAGGTAGCCATACGGCTGCGGGTAGAACCTCGGGCTAGTTGCCCACCACTGCATGGTCGGGTCGATCGGGTACTGGTACGGCATCGGTCCACCGGGCATAGGGTACTGGTAGGGAACCGAGCCCCCAGCCATAGGGAAAGGAACGTCCTGGTGGATGGCGTTCACCGCCTCGGGAGGCGGCACCCCGGCCATGTTGTTGGGTTCTACTCGGGAACTCAACTGATTTATAATTCTTGGGTTAATTAGTTAATATAATAATTTGATTATTGTATTATATTATTTTTATATAATATATATATATATATATATATATATATGATACGGTAAAATACGGGCACCAAGAAAAACCGGAAAATACGATCTTATATAGCTCAAGGATCCAAACCCGGTTACAAGTCTATAAATGCTCAAAGGGCTCGGCGGGTCGGCAGTGGGCTTTCCTACTGTCCGAGCTCTCTTTAAGTCTTAGTCTAGAAATGACCAAAAGATCCTCTCTCTCCTCATAAATGCGCTATTTATAAGGGAGAAAAGCGCGGTTGCCGGACCTCCGGCATGACGGGAACGTGGCGCACATGCGCCCACCCCGCTCTACGCCCAAGCGGGAAGAGGTACGTGGCAGTCACTGGCACGTCGCGTCGGGGCCCATCGGGGCACTATTCGGCCCGTGACGACCGGCCTTCCGGCCGACCAAAGGCAGCAAACCGACCTCCCGACCTAAAGCTACCCGACTGGGTCCGAGGGTGGTCCGACCGGTCCTGGAGTATATTTACTATCAATGGTGCTAGATGAACAATCAATGATAGTACATAAGCCTATTTGACCCTTTTGCCTTTTTAATATTTTTCTTTCAAATAACATACGTAGTATAGTTAGTGAAAATTAAAATTAATTTAGATATACGACGTCAGTTTTGTAAATAACCGACGCCGTATATTTCTGTTTTAAAAGAAAAAATAAAAAATTCAATTCTTACGACGTCGGTTTTTTTAAAAAACCGACGTCGTATATTGAATTCATTTTTTTTAAAATTTTTTTGTAATTAATTTATAACGTCGGTTATTATAATAAACTGACGTTAAAAGTGTTTGACGTTGATTTTGGTAAAAACCGACGTTATATGTTCGCCGTTGAATGTTATTTTTGTAGTAGTGGATACAGAGAGTGGACATGTGAATGATTGTTAGAGAATAAGTTATTATTGAACAATGACTGACTACAATGTACCGCATGGTGTTTACCTACGTGTCATCGGTATGTTGTCTGTTACAAGTATGCAATAATCCTTTGACTTGAGACGACATGGTTGTCTCGTACAGATGATGGACTAGTTTTTTCCAGTATGCATCTTTTGTTCCTTATGGGACTATAAGTGTACTTGGTGGCCTAGTTCAATATTGTACGGAAACATGTGCGTTCAATAGAGAATCCACCGCCTTGAGGTAACAAGGATGCTCTAGTCTATTCAATAATCATATAACGAGAATCTCTAGCCACAGTATAATGAATTTTGACTTCAGGTTAAGAATATTTAATAGACATATTGACTAGGTTTATGAGTTTGACCAGGTTTGACCATAACATTTACCTGGTTCGAAACAAGTGTTCTGTGAAAGGAATGTGGCATGATATTTGTAACGGAAAGGTTCATTATAATATATATAAATATATTTCATTGTCAACTAGGTAGTCATGATATACTGCTAGCTTTCACTCTTGACTTACGAGTTATTTTATAATGTGTTATTAAATATTACTCGTTGCTAGTTTGACTATGAACCTAGAAAGTCACACATTAATGGTTCGTGGTAATGTTGAGAACTTTAAAAAAATTGATAAAGAGTTATCGATATTGAATTAATATATTAATAATTGATTAATAAGTTAATTCAATATTGGGTAGTTTTAGGCATTTAAAGATTAACACCATTGCATATGTCAAAGCACGCTTCAAGGGTAAAATATTTTAACTCGATTGATGCTTCCTATGCGCATGTATGAATTTTTCTAAGAGTGACATCAAGAGTTAAACTTTTTCTAATGATTTTATGTTTAGATTAATTGTGGCTTTTGATTTTTGATTTATAATTCTTGGGTTAATTAGTTAATATAATAATTTGATTATTGTATTATATTATTTTTTAATATATATATATATATATATATATATATATATATATATATATATATATGATACGGTAAAATACGGGCACCAAGAAAAACCGGAAAATACGATCTTATATAGCTCAAGGATCCAAACCCGGTTACAAGTCTATAAATGCTTAAAGGGCTCGGCGGGTCGGCAGTGGGCTTTCCTACTGTCCGAGCTCTCTTTAAGTCTTAGTCTAGAAATGGCCAAAAGATCCTCTCTCTCCTCATAAATGCGCTATTTATAAGGGAGAAAAGCGCGGTTGCCGGACCTCGGGCATGACGGGAACGTGGCGCACATGCGCCCACCCCGCTCTACGCCCAAGCGGGAAGAGGTACGTGGCGGTCACTGGCACGTCGCGTCGGGGCCCATCGGGGCACTGTTCGGCCCGTGACGACCGACCTTCCGGCCGACCAAAGGCAGCAAACCAACCTCCCGACCTAAAGCTACCCGACCGGGTCCGAGGGTGGTCCGACCGGTCCTGAAGTATATTTACTATCAATATATATATAAAGTCATGATCAGGTGTGGCCTGGTCATTAAGTGTGGCGGTGCGGTCTATTTTCAGCCATTAGATCATATCAACTCATCAAATCAACGCGCAATATATATATATGTTACAGAACACACCATTCTACGTACTAAAATGCACCAGAGGACCGATAAAACACATCATTCCACACAATATACCAAATGCACATATTCACTTAAAATTCATCAAT
>NXFB01000019.1:481176-492267 GCA_002525835.2 Ipomoea batatas | reverse complement strand
TTGACCTTTCCCATGCTTGATGGAAAGCTACATCATCAGCAGTGCTATTATCATCAATAGCATCGGGCTTGTCAGCCAAGAGTGCTAGTTCAAGATCCAGAACGCCGAGGTGAAACTGAATTTGTTCATGCCACTCAGCAAAATTCAGCCAATTAAACTTTACAATAGACGCAGCTTGCGAATGCGTTGAAACATAACTTAATGCTGCAATATATATATAAAATACTTAAAACATTAATTCTATTTTAACACAAAGTAAATACATTTAACTAACATACTCATAAACAATTAAATACATTGAAGGTCTCCTTTGGGTGATCCAACAATGTATAACATTAAACATAATGATGCTCAATTATTACAATTTTCACATAATTGGCTATTAATTATATTATGACTAGACTTGTTTGTTATCTTTGGATATGCTAAACAATCCAATCAAATATAAATAATTAACCGCTATTATGTTTATAATTATGAAATAATTGATCAACTTTTGGGCGACTCTTAAATATTTCATAATTATTAAACTTCAATTTACCCAATACAATTAAAAAAATCATGTCATTTCATTATAAGCATCACATAATCATGGGTAATTGATTTTTTTTTTTAATTTGATATCTATGGAACTTTATAATTTGGTCACTTTGGTGACTAACAAATAATCATAATTAGATATCAAATAATTATACTATAATAAAAAAAATCATAAAATCAATAAAGCATAACAATATAAAACAAAATACGTAAAAGAAAGATGATCACTGCATATCAATACGGAATATCAACTGCATATCACGAAATACGATACTTCATTAAAGTGTAATATTACTGCATATTACTTCATTTTGATACGCATGTCTACGCATAGAAGCGAACGTAAACGAATGAAAAGCATCAAAATCATTCTTCTCATATGCCTACGAAAATCATGCATACAAATATATGCAATTGTACTGACAATATATAGGACGTACATACGAAAACCATACATACAAACATACAGTAATTAATTTCACATAATATATGCAGTTGTTAATTTGATGATGCTTTAAATATATAGATTATGCATAATATCCAAAATATCCAGTAGCAAATATATGGATTATGCGAATGACAATGATTGTGCAGAATATCCTTGCTACATATAGAAATAGACTAACATGCCATCAACTTAATACAATATTACATACATTCGCCATCAAGATTCATATGTGAATGAGTAATATAGATTAACATGCCATCAACTTAATACAACATTACATACATTCGCATGCGTAAATACATATAGAAATTTGAATTATTCTCTTATGCAAATACATTCATGATTCATGCGGAAAAAAAATGTCTATTTCATCATTATATATGAAAAATCATATGTTCTAAAACCTGGCTCATGATACCAAATGTAAGTTTGAACTTAAGCATAAAAGATCTTCAGAACATATGATTTTCACATATGCTTTAATTAGCGTTTAAAGAACATACCTGGTTCCATGGCTTTTCTTCAGATGCTTCAACTGGAGACTTGATTTCTCCCTCCAGACCCTAAGCAATTCCATTTAGTCTAAAGAACTCTGATGGAGAGAGAGTTTTTAGTTTTGCAAAAGGTTGGAGAGAGGACCACAGTCCTGAGTGGTTGATAAACCATCTCACAGTTTCATCAACGTGAGATGGTTATCTGAGCAGTTGCTCCTTATATTATCTAACCAATAAAAGAACTATTATTATTATTATTAAATATAAATAAATATTTATGAGCCATAGAAAATAATAATGAGCATATAATAATAATGCTAATTATTCTAACATCAATTTTCTGTAATCTATGCACATGCGCCACCCAATTACTATTCTAGTTGGGATTAATTCATTTTTTTCATTAGTGACCACAGTAATTCCAGATTTTTTTGGTACGACATGAAATGGACTTACCCATTTACTGTCTGAGATTGGGTAAATAATACCCGAGTCCAACAACTTTAGGACTTCTGCATATACAACGTCCTTCATATTCGGAGAGTTTATTACCAAAATGGTCCCTCGACTATTGTGAAATTACCAATTTGGTCCTCAATAATTTTTCATGACCAATTAAGTCCCTCGACTTTGAAAAATTTAACCAATTTGGTCCTCCGTTTATTTTTTTTGTTAAACATCCGTTAAATCGGGACCAAATTGATAATTTTTCTATAGTCAACGGACCAAATTGGTAATTAATTTTCACTGAAATGGTCCATTGAGTATAGCAAAATTACCAATTTGGTCCTGATTTAACAGGTGTTTAACGGCAAAATAAACGGAGGACCAAATTAGTTAAATTTTTCAAAGTCGAGGGACTTAATTGGGCACAAAAAATTGTTGAGGACCAAATTAGTAATTTTTCAATAGTCGAGAGACCATTTCGGTAATAAACTCATATTCGGATTTAACCTACGCTGAGGTTGACGGACAAGAGTTGCCCCTTCTTCAAGTAGGATTCGGTGCATACAAATTGTTGGACTTATTCCTTTAATATCCTCTACTATCCAACCAATTGCACTTTTATATTCTTTTAATACTTCTAGCAAACTTTTTTCTTGTTCCTGTGAAAGGTTAGAGGCAATTATTACAGGATAAGTATTATTTGGACCTAAGAAAGCATATTTTAAAGAACTAGGAAGAGATTTTAATTCCAGCTTGGGCGGAACATCAGCTTCAATTGAGGGATGGTGTTTTTCTTTGATTTACTCCAGACAGTCTGTGAGTGAACATCCTTCAACAGCCCCCCTCTTTTATTAGGCTTTGATTAAGTTCCTCTTCATCAGCTTCGACCTTCAACGGAGATTCATCTAAAAACTCAGTAGAAATTATGGAATCTAAAATGTCTACAACAAAACAATGATTATCATCAAGGACAATCATTGTTAATTTTCCATTTTGGATATCAATCATTGTTTTTGATGTGGCCATAAACGGTCGGACAAGCAAAATAGGCATGTCCTGCTCATGATTTCACTTTTTATTTATGTCTAAAACAAAATGTCTAAAACCTACTACAATGTCACTTTTTATTCTAAGAAAGAAAAGGCAATGCTTGATTTGGTCCCGATTTAACTTTTTATTTACGTCTAAAACAGAATGGAAAACATTGCCTGCTCATGCCGCTAGGATATCTAACAGCGAGATCAGCAAGCTCTAGGGACATTGTAGTAGGTTTTAATCTATCCAGCCCCAACTGCAAGTAGACAGAATAAGGCATCAAGTTAATACTTTCCCCTAAATCAAGCATTGCATTTTCTTTCTTAGAATTCCCCACTGTAATAGTTATTATGAAACTATCGGGGTCTTCTAATTTTGGGGCAAGTCAGTTTGCAAAACAACACTAATGGTCTTAGACATAAAAAAAAATTCATTATGTTCATACCTATGCTTTTTAATGTTTAGTTCTTTTAAAAACTTAGCATAGGCAGGCATATTTTTAATCATGTCTAACAAAGGCAATTTCACATTCACTTTTGACAACAAATCATAAATTTCAGAAAATGATTTATCAAACTTTGAATTTTTCAAGCTACCAGGAAATGGAACTGGGGGAGCATTTGGCTTAGGGGGCACATAAGGATCATTAGATTTATGCAATTTGGGTTCATCCTTTTTAGCATCTTTATCAACATTCAAAGTTTCAACTATTTCAGCTTGTTTAGAAGTTGTGTTTTCTTTAAATACATTTTCAATAACTTTACAACTTCTTAACACAGCCATAACCTTAGCTTCTTCAGGTTGGCTAGGCAACTTACCTGGCACATGGCCTTGTAGAGCTTTGGCAATTTGCCCCACTTGGACTTCCAACTTTCTCATGGAAGCTTCATTTCTGGCAAGTGAAGCCTCAGTTTTAGCAAGTGATGCCTCTGTTCGTTGGAACCGTTGATCGTTTGCATCTTGTTGCATCTAGAACTGTTGGTCATTTGCTTCTTGTTGTCTATTGCAGACTTGTATAAAAGTATTCAAAGAATCCTACCAAGATGGTTTTTTTGGTTGAGGTGGAGTAATTGGTTGAAAGTTATTCTGGTTATTATTCTAAGAAAAATTAGGATGGTTTTTCCAACCCGGATTATAAGAATTAGAATACGGGTCATTTCTAGGCCTTTGATTGAAACTATTCATTGCATTGGCCTGTTCAAAATTATGAACATTTTCGTCCACCATAGATGCATTGTTTTGCTTCATACTAATCATAGAACACATGCTTTTCATTTGTTTAGCTAACTCAGACATATGAATTTCCAACCCAGCATTTGAGTTAACTTCATACATACCTGGTGTCTGTCCCCTTATACTCTTTTGACATTTCATACAATGCCAATGTTTCTTCCGCAATTTTTTCTCCCATGGCACCTCCAGCTACATTGTCAACCATTGATTGGCTGGTTTGAGTCAAACCATCATAGAAAGTTTGATTTTGCAGCTCCAATAGGTAGCCATGGTAGGGGCATTGAATGAGCAACATTTTGAACCTTTCACATGCCTCATGGAACGGTTCACCTTCAGCTTGCGAAAAAGTTGCAATTTTTCTTCTCAAGTCTGCAGTTTTAGCATGGGAATAGAATTTACCTATGAACTTGTTGTACACCTCCGGCCATGTTCGAAGGGATCCAGGTGTGAGAGTCATGAACCATGTCTTTGCTGCATCTCTCAAGGTGTATGGGAAATACCTCATCCTTAGTGCATCCTCGGTCAAGTTATTCAACGGGAAGTGTTGGACTATCCCGTAGAAATCCCTGATAAAGGTAAAGGTAAGGGCATCTTCGCTTGTTGAACCGTGAAAAGACGGCAGCTGGTTGCAATGGACCGTTTTTAGCTAATAATTCCTGACTGCATTAGTAAGCACTATACAAGAAGGTGAAGCGCCTACTTGGGGCCTACCAAAGTCTTTCATTAGCCTATGGTTGGGTTGAGGGTTTGGTTGAGGGGATTGAGGAAGTGCATCTATTGTTGTGGTTGTTTCTTTTGGATCAAAACTAGGTTTTTCAGAAGGTAAAGTGTTTTTCTTTTTTTCTATCAATGTTGTCGTCCAAAGGCAATAGTGTAGCTTTTAAAGAACGACGATCTTGCATAAAATAAAAACACAAATAAACTAACAACCAAACAAATGAATAAGGAGAGAGCAAAATGAACAAAAGCAAATTGGAACTAAACAAATATTAAGCAATTTTTAATTTGAAAGTAAAATAAAGCAAATAAAAAAAATTGCACAATAAAAAATTCCCCGGCAACGGCGCCAAAAATTGATGGACAATTTTAATAATGTCCTCGCAAGTGCACGAGTCAATTGTAGTTTAGCGTGCAAAGCAAGGGTGGAACCCACAGGGAATAGATATTGTGCAATTTACACACTTAGAATTAATTAAATTGAATGCAATAAAATAAAACCGAAACTAGTAAAGTCAAGAGAAATAAAATAATTAAAGACTTAGAAAGAACGAAATAGCAACAATTGAGTAATTAACAAGTAAATCAAAGTTGTAAGAACATAAATCACCTACGATTAATCACAATGCAAAATCGTAAGATACAATTTAATTTGATTGACAAATTGAACATAAATTAAAGCAAGGATTTAGTGGCAATTTCTTCACACTCCTAGAAAAAGCAATTGGCAGTGAATTGTAATTAACAATAAATGAAAGTAAAAACTAACCTCATCTCCCACAAAGTAATATAATAATGAAAAGCATTAAGGATGGTAAATTGGTAATTAGCAACACTAAGCAATACGTAGCAACACAAACCACTAACCAAAATATTAAAGTTCTCTCTAGCTTCCTTGGCTAGTTTTCTCCTTCTTGTTCATCTTTTGATGTAGCAAGTGTCACTATTCTCATTCTCCCTGTGTCTTGCTTTCTCCCCTCTATTGCTACACATGGCTTTCCAGGAAGGCAAATCTTCTAGCTCAAAGTCCACAGCGTCTGACTCTCCTAATACCCCCTTAACCTACAATCACCCCAATACCCCCTCTCCAGCACCTCAAGATCCCATGAACGACCTCGAACATGCCTACGCGGCCTTGGAGATCGATGATGAAGTCCCTGATGGCCTTGAGCTTGAATAGAGCATTGATCTCAGCCTAACTCTGGTGGGAAGGGTCATCACTGATAAAATAGTGAAATTCGTCTTCATGCATGATACTCTTGCTGTTGTGTGGCGTCCAGGTAGAGGTATGGCTGTTAAGGAAGTTGGGCATAACACCTTCATCTTTCAATTTTTCTATGAGATTGACATGAAACGCATTCTTGATGATGGTCCGTGGGCCTTCGAACACAACCTACTGGTTCTAGCAAGAATTCAACCACAAATTCCACCTCTTGCCATGAACTTGGACATTGCAGACTTTTGGATTCAAGTTCATGATTTTCCACCCGGTTTCTTCTCAGCAAAGATAGCAGAGGCTATCGGGAATTTCATTGGCACATTTGTGAGCATTGACGAGAGCAACTTTGATGGCTGGTGGAAAACGTTTCTCCGTATCTGTGTGAGGATTGATATTACGAAGCCTTTAACAAGCAAGATGAGGATCAAACGAAATGGAGGTGATTGGTCCTGGATCTCTTTCCGCTATGAACGACTACCCAACTTTTGCTTCATTTGCGTCTTGCTTGGTCACACTGAGAAATTATGTCAAAAGCTTTTCGAAGGGTTCGACATCTCATCGGAGAAACCTTATGGCTCATGGTTACGAGCTGCTAACAGCCGGGCTCCGCCGACGGTCGGTAGACGGTGGCTGGTTCTAGAACAGGGTATTCACCCCGAGACAAATTTGCCAGTGGGGGTACAATCGATGGGTGGTGGCACAGTATCTAGTACCACGTACACTCAGACAGATATCTATGTTACGGGTGCAACGGCTAATGAACACGTGTCCTCTGTTTGTACAACTCTGCCCACTGAGAGCGGTAGTGGGACTGATATCAGTATGCAGCAGGCGAATGTGGAGGGGCTTGTCGTTTGCGATCAGAAACGTCGACGAGTTGAACCTGAAGGCCCATTTATGGAGCCCATTTTCTCTAGCCCAGAGTCATTTGATTTTGCTAACAACCCAAAAAACTTGCCAATAGAGGGACCTGTGGATTAGGTCCGTGGGCTTGGGAACCCGTCGACGGTTCAGGTATTAGTGGATATGGTCCACTCTAAGAAGCCCAATGATAAGCACCAAGGATAGCACTTATAAGGGGTCTTTATTAGATTAAAATCGCATCGTTTTGACATCCATTTACAACAATTGCATGCATTTCATCTCAAATGCGATTAGTTTCCTCTAACAACATTTCTAGAAAGAGTTTTGAAGCATTTCACAGGTTGGAAAGGGATTTGAAGCTAAAATGGAGCAAAAAGGTGAACAAGCCAGCATGCAGTAACGACCCACGCCCTCTCACACGCGTGTGACGAGGCGTGGAATCATTCCAGAGAGCCCCCACGCCACTCACACGCGTGTGAGCACTCGTGGTCGGGCCAAGGGTTATTTTGGGAAAATTGTCCCTTTTCTTTGTCACCTATATAAATCCTTTTTGTCCAAAACCTAAGGAGAGTCTTTTTGGAGATCAGAAAATTGGTAGAATAGGATAGATAGATATAGAGAGTTTTCTCCGCTCTTGGGGGAATTGAAAACTCCTTTCATTCATAGATATAGTAGAGTAAGGGCAAGAAGGAAGATTGGGATTCAAGATCAAGGTTGTAAAGCCCCCTTTTTCCAAGGGGTGGTAACCATTCTCTTTAATTTCTAATCTATTACTTGTTTCTTTGAATTTCCTTTCCCTTTCTTGTTTCTTATTATGTTAGAGTAGATTAGAAAGGGGATTGGTGGCCCCATGGTAGATCTATGTGGATGTTTAATATTATTGTTATAATTTGTGAATTGCTTGCTTGTTGGATGTTGAACTTGTGTGGATGATGTTCTTTAAGCTTTGTGCCTTTTGTGGCCACATTAGGTAGCAAACTCAAAGGAAGTGAGTGTGTGCGCGATAGCGGCCACTCACGAGTCTCACTCACCCACATCTCCGCTCTTAGTTCGAAAGAACAAGATCCGAGAGGAGTGGTAGACAAAGTGTTTGATGAAATGCCCCAACCGAATGAGGATGTGGGAGTCCAAAGTGTGACGCCACTTGGTAGTGTGCCATAAACTCCCTAGTCTATTCCGCAGTTTGCATTCATAAAACCATCCAAAGATAAACCATATAGAAAAGCCTAAAGCCCCAATCTCCACTTTACTTTTCTTTACTATACACAACCTTTATCAACCTTTCCCTTACCAATGAATCCAACTCCTAGTTATTCCCGTAACTCTTTTCCTTCAACATCTTAGATGCCATCACACCCATTCGGTTCCCATTCGCCATCCTTGAGAGACACGACACTCGGGGAGTTTAACTCTTCGTTTTACCACCTACACATTCACTCCCACTATACACACAACATCACCCAACATCATTTTCTTAATTGAAACTTTTGCAGGCCCAATCAAGCTTCAGCCACTTAAACACAAATTGGGCTATTTGGGTCTTTTCATTGTAAATAGCTCAGGTCACAAAGGAGGTCTAGCACTCCTCTGGAAAGAAGGTACTGAAGTCAACATTCAATCCTTTTCTTATTACCATATCGATGCTTCTGTCCGTCTAAACCCAAACGAGCGTCTTTGGAGGTTCACAGGTTTTTATGGTTGCTCGAAAAGACACAATTGCCCGGAATCCTAGTCACGACTGAAGCAACTCTCAGTTAGCAACCCTCTCCCTTGGGTTGTAATGGGTGATTTCAACGATATTTTACACCATCATGAAAAGCGTAGAGGGAATCGACAACCTATGAGCCTCATTAATGGGTTCCGGGAAGCAGTAGAATTCAGTGGTCTTAGAGACTTTAGTTTCTCTGGCTATCAATATACCTGGGAAAAGTCGAAGGGAACTCCAAGCTGGATTGAAGCTAAGCTGGACAGGATCCTTGTATCTGATTCATGGTGTGATTTGTTTCCCTAGGCTAGGGCTTGTTCTATCATTGCGCCCAAAAGCGATCATCTACCTCTACATCTCCAAATCTTCTCCACTCCGATCCCTAATCACAAAGGAAGATTCCATTTTGAAAATCTTTGGCTAAGAGATGCTGCTTGCAAGGAAATCATGATTGATAACTGGTCAAAATCTCATGGTCAACCCTTGATTGAGAGAATGGGAAGATGTGGCAAGGCCATCTGGAATTGGGGGGAAAGCTTTCACAAAGGATTTCAATCGCAGACTCACTTACTAGAGGAACCACATGTAAAATTCTAAGTCAAGGCGCTATCAACGAGGCATCATGATGTTCAAAGAAGTCCAACTTCAATATCTCTGTGTTCTCCATTAACAGAGTGACTATTGGCGTCAAAGAGCGAAAGAATTTTGGTTGAGAGATTGTAACACAAATTCGATCTTTTTCCACAACTCTGTGAAGAGACGAAGGCAAATCAACCGCATCTCCAGACTGAAAAATGACGAGGGTGACTGGGTTGAAAGAGGTACTAGCCTTGACTCTCTTGTTACTGCCTATTTCAATAATCTTCTTAGTGTTGTTGGGGGTAATTTTGATCAAATGGTTGATTTGATTGAGTCTAGAGTTTCAACTGTTCAAAATTCTATATTGAGTCGTAGGATTACTATGCAGGAGGTAAAAATTGCTCTGTTTGCTATGAAATCTGTTAAATCTCCGGGCCTAGATGGGATGAGCCCGGGATTTCTTCAACATTTTTGGGATATTATTAGTTCGGAATCGCTGAGTTTTTTTGAGAATTGCTTTGATTCCGGGAAATTGCCGAATGGGTTAAACAACACTTATATTGTTCTTATCCCCAAAAAATCAAAACCTGAACAGATGGGGGATTTCAGACCTATTGCTTTATGTAATATCCTTTACAAACTTGTTTCAAAAATCCTGGCCAACCGTATCGAACCCATGCTCAACTCCCTAATTTCTGACTCCCAGACCGCTTTTGTCCCAGGTAGATTGATTACGGATAATGTAATGATATCATACGAAATCCATCATTATCTCAAAAGGAAAAGGCAAGGTAAAATTGGTTTAGTAAGAATCAAGCTCGATATGAGCAAAACCTTCCATAGGGTGAGTTGGGTTTTTATGAGAGTTGTTCTGACCAAGCTTGGTTTTTCTGGGAAAGTGGTCGAATTCATCTGGGAGTTAGTCTCTACTGTCAGTTTCCAAATTCTTCTTGAAGGTAAAGAGGTCGGGGCTGTTTCTCCGAGGAGAGGATTGCGTCAAGGAGATCCCATTTCACCTTACCTATTCATCCTTGTCCTAAAGGTCTTCCATATGGCAATTCAAAAGAAGATGAGTGAGGGTCTTCCATTTAGTTTTTTTAAATTAAAAAAAAAATCAACCAATATTGTGCAAGTTGGATTATTACTATTATTATTATTATTATTATTATTATTATTATTATTATTATTATTATTATTATTATTATTATTATTATTATTATTATTATAATAATTATTATTATTATTATAATTATTATTATGATTATGAAGTTGGAATATAGATATATTCATATTGAATTAATTCCATTTTTATCCTAGTCCTAGATTTATAATTGACAAACCATTTTTAGTCATTCTTTTTCAAAAGATCTCATATTGGTCCTAGTATTATTGTGGCATGACCATTTTTGGTCCTCCGTCAACAAAATAGTTGAAAAGTCGTTAAATACAAGGACATCTCGATCTTTTTTATACAAAATGAGTTGACCCGCTATATTTTTATTTTTATTTTTATTGAAAAAAAATCATAATTGAAGACCAAAATTTCCTTGTATTTTATGAAATTTAAATGGTTTTGTTAGTGGAGGACTAAAAATGGTCATGCCACAATAATATTAGCACTAAAATGCGATGTTTAAAAAAAAGGAATATATGTGGATTGCTACCTATAAATCTAGAAATGAAAGTGGAATCAACTATATTTATATTTGTTAAAAATTTCAGTCAATATTGTATTTGAGATTCTTTTTTGGAATGTAAATATACTACTGAGTATTGTTATTGTAATTAGAAAAAAACATTTTTTTCATTA